>CAVNYN010287364.1:1148-56387 GCA_963692815.1 Nyctanthes arbor-tristis
CTCTGACAATGGTGCAAAGGTCCCTACAATATCATCCTTGGAGTTTGAGAACCCTTGGGTGTAAGCTGTAAAGGTTTGTCGGCTATACATTCGCTTCCAAAATGTTTGATAAAAATGACTACTTAAAATGCAGCTCAAGTTTGGGCTCCAGACCTGCGCATGTTACCTACAATACTAAGACAAAACACCAGAGAACACTTGCATAAAAAGTTAAAAGCTTCCGTTGGAGAAGTTGCCCATTGGATGAGAAACAAACAAATGATAGGCCTCGCTTTTTGAACGACACACTTTCCCATCTTTACATGTAAATACTATTAACCATTGTGGATGAGTGAGTGAGTGTGTTAGGACTTAGGAGAGGAACTTAAAGACTATTCAATTATTTCAGCAATCGACCTATTATGTCTCTGGACATCGACGTCTAAACCATCAAGGGCCTTCCAACGCTCGAATCAGCAAGACAATTTTTTCGGAAACAAAGAGAAATTAAGTGGAGTTTAATAACATTATTATAGGTCTCCCTGTCTTGTTATAATTGGGTCTTTGCATTCCTTGACTTTAGAGTTTTAAATTTGTGGTGTGCTTTATTACAACCTTACACAGGTATACACGTGGGGTAGGTACCATAAAAGCATTTCATTTTAGAGATTCTAAGTTCTATCCACAATAATTGCCTCTGAAACAGCCTAATTGAAGAAACGTCAGGAGGAAATTTCCCCCTACTTTCTCAATTGAGCAACTACTAAAGTTAAGAGTGCAGTGGAGAGGGGTACTCTCCCCTTATTATTATTTTTTTTTTTTTGGGGGGGGGGGGGGGGGTGCTGGGGAACCCGCCTGTCACCCCCCAATCAAGGGGTGTCATGTAATGGGGTCTCCCTAGAAAATTTGTAGATTTCATTCATGGAAACTTGATAGGTAGAAATAGTTACCTTAATCCCCGTCTGTAAATGACATTTGATCATATCGATAAATGACGAAAACAAGTCGTGTGCCTGGAACTTTTGCAAGATCTAATGCTGCTGCATCAGTAGAGGAGGACAGGACACTTCTGTAAAATGGAAATAGCCATTTAGTACAAAGTAGTATCCATACAGAAACGAAGTTAATAAGATATAAATATTTAGTTGAAAGGGAAGTTAAAATTTCATAAATTTCCTTAACAGGGGGACTAGGTAGGAATCTTGATCACAAAGACAAATTGGGGAAAACGTAGACTTTTTCATATTTATGTTGAAAGCTCATTAATGTTAAGAAAATCTAACAGTAAATATGAAAATTTCTAAGAGATACCAGGTAGGCCAGTAGCAGATACAAGTCTAAGAGCACGGCCAATCCTAATACACAGACCAGAGGCAATTCTTCTGTGGAAAGAGATCGGAAGAGCGTCGTGCCAGTTCTAGCTATCTTAATAGGAAAACCAATTAAATGAAATCTTCAACACATCTTGCTGCAGACTCAAGTAAACTGATATTCCACAGATACTCAACTCTAGGTTAGTATTCGGAAATAACAAATTCATCTGGAAAAGGAGTTTAAAAGGGACGACATTTTCAGTGCCGCCATGCAACAACTAGTGAATCAGTGACTTAAAACTCTTCCAACCTTCTATCTAAGCACTCAGGATTAGAAATTCCCGAAATTTGTCCGGCACTTCATCCTACTTTCCAAACCTAATCTCCTTTATCCAAATAACCAAAAGATGCTTCTGTAATCACACAGTGGCACTGGCTAAGAGCGCAATTCGTTCTGAATTGACAAAGTGGACACTTTCATCTGACTAGAATAAATTCATCGACAAACTAAAATTCAAGAACTGAAGTTTTCCGAAAAGGTAGACTAGTGAAGATGTTGCCAGCTCGCTTACTATAATGTTTCTCTGCAGCTGGAAGTAGGATAGTGCATTCAATTACACACATATAATGTTACTTGTTCATGTCACATTTTCATATCTTCATACAATTACTCTTTTCGGCCTGCACCAAATAAAAGGTATGAAAATCATGCTGGGCCTATGGGCTTCTAACCAAACAACATTAAAACAGCCGAATAACTTGGGCTTCCGATCTAGACGAACAGCATCGTGCACCTTTATACCTTTACCTGCAACAGATTCCACTAACATTTCAACATGTTAAACATAAAAGTCGAAGTTCCTGATCACAACTCACAAGCTGCAAATGACAAACTGTAGTTCTGCTATTTCACACAAGATAGTTGAGAAAATACATACTTGATGCACTCCCACTACCGCAGTTAAAGTCTTCATAAACTGATTAAGGGGATATCTTGCTACATAACTACCAAAAAAAAGATACTAATCAATGTTTTCTAATCAAGCAAATATCAATGAAGTTGGAAACCGTAAACCCATAGACCCTCACCCCGGGGGGGGGGGGGGAGTAAATCCATAGAAACAAAGTTGACAATTTACTATTAAATGAATCCAGTGCTTCCCTCTGTTAGCAAATCAGAAGCAAGGATATAAAGGCAAAACACATGCAGAGTACCCATAACTCAGACAGATACTGAAATCAATTAATTTTCCTAACCATGAAGCACATACACATCTCAGTATATGGACTATAATGATAAATTTTGAGCCACAATACCTAATAATAAATATATTTCTGCTTGTCATAAGGCTTGAGGCACTTAATCTGTGAAAAGGCTTTTAATTGCAACAATAGAAGGAAAAGGAAGTGAAGTCAAATATTCAAATCAAATGAATTTATTGTCAATATTTAGGGTCATCACATGTTGCTGTAGGATCAAGATTATTGCAAGCAAACTCAAAGCAACAATAATAAATGAATATAGAAAATTCTACCCCATTTCTAATGCCTGAAACCCTATAAAATACATGGTCAAAGAAGCTAATCAATTCTTTGTGAACTGGTCATGCATCTTATTGCCATTTGTCCTGTAAAAGAATTTTCTGGTTCACAATCACTAACATGGCTGCATTCTCTTCATAGAATCCAATATTCTGACCATAAGCCAGGAGTTATATCTAAGCTTCATCAATAAAAGATAACAAAATGCATCCTCTGCTTTGCCCTGTGCACTAGGGATGACAGTCATAGCCACTATTATCTTCGGAGATCCCAAATCCCAGGTGTCATAACCAAATCTACGTCGATAAAAACCGTATATTTAACAAAATGCATCCTCTGCATCAACCTGTGCCTTAGGGACGAAATAGGAACAGCTGCACAAAGTTTAGTAGAACCCATCTAACTGAAATTAGATAGGAGATCGGCCTCACGGCTATCTGAACAGTTTTCAAGCTCCAAGTTACCCAGACTTCCCTAGTTTCTTAGAATTTATTAGGACTACAAACAGCAATTTTCTTGTTTGTTACTGTAAAGCTGTTTGCCACTATAATACTTTTAACTGGTACTATATTATCAAAAAAGTTTTCATGGTGTAGCCAATTCCATATTTAAGTTATATTTTTAACACTATTGCATGATACCTTGTCTCTAGAAGCCGAAGAACCCTATATTTAAGCACTCACATGTTAAAGAAATTAATATATAAGATAATTTTCCCCATGCACTCAATCCTACATATAAGTCAGATATTATTGCAAATGCACAGTACTCCATCTCAATACAACGATGAACCTTATACCTTCAATGAAAGCTGGGGAAGCACGGACCACAAACAAAGTCATGATAACAATATTTCTCAAGTCTATATCCCACTTCACGTCAGGGGACTTAATTGAAAACCTGATGATAGACCAACTGGCCTCTTGATTAAAATCTAATCAGTTATTCAGATATTGTGATGATCTCTAAGCAGCATTAGAACGTAGCAGACAAAATTCTGAACAAGGAAGACACGATATGCTAATTAACCAACTATATCATCTGTTGAAGAAGTATATTTTAGAACTTGAACCAGCTATCAGAAACAGAATGCTAGAACTCCTTTCAGCTAAGATTAAAACCGTTTTTACACATATAAGCCATCCAGATGCAGATGAATCTAGTAGTGTATGAGCATAAAACAGAAGTCTCATGAGGCATGACCTAGAATTTGATCGGCCAATTTAACTCAACAAGACAGAACTGGCCTCCAAATTTGTTTTAAACTGCTTGATGATCAAACGCACATACTTTGTGGTTCACGCAAAGACTTCATGGAAAAAATCATATTAGTTCACGAGAAATTGCATCATATCTTTATTACACAGAGCCTCATGTAGAAGAAAACCCTGAACATGTCAAGATAAAAGCACATATGTAGATGAGAACCCTGAACACGTACAGAAAAAACACTGAAAAAACACTTTAATTTAAATACAACAGAACTTCAAGAAGAAATTTTGCAGTCTCTACCACTTGCAATATCAAAATAACCAAGGAGTCAGCTAAAAGTTGTTGCATGTTTCAATACATAATTAAAATTCCAGACAAGGAAACAAAAAACTGTTACTTGACAAAACATCATCCACACTTCGTGGAGAACCTTCTAATTTGTTATGTTTTAACAGCAAGAAGACAATCTCTGACCAATAATAAAACGATACTTCATTGCACCCAACAATTGAGTAAAACCTTCCCTGCCAAAAATAAATTTAAATCTACAGAGAAAAAAAAAAATAAAAAATAAAAAAAATAAAAAAATAAAACATAACCGAGAAGTGCAGGCATTATGCAATGAAAATGATTTTATCTTTTCCCGCATGCAAGAAGAAATCTATACACTGGTTGACAAAGCAGATTAAGTAGAAAATCTACATTCTTATCATTCATCTCTTATCCAAAGACATCTCAACTGAAGAAGCAAAGTGGCAAATCTTCTCCATGGTTTCTACCAAGGAATTTCTTCAAATTATTTCTTAAATCTAACATCAACCAAATGCATCAAGATGAAGCTAAATGGAGCACTTATAAATAAAAAAGTGAGATGGAGCACTTATAAATAAAAAAGTTAGTCAAATAATCAAAAAACAGCAATATTTTGCAATATAGGATGTCAGAGTCAAAAGTAAAACAGGAATTTCATGACAAGAAAAACATCCTCATATCAGTACCAAAAAAAAAAAAAAAGGAAATCAATTGAAGATTCAAACCAAGAATTAAAATTTCTCCGTCAATATTCACAATTTCGCAGAACCTCCCATCCAAACTGTTGCAGGTTTGTCCTATAACAACAATGAGAAAAATTAAAATGAATACAGCTTGATAACACGTCTTACTACGTAATTTCATGGAAAATATTCTAATTTATTGTGTTTCCCGTTAGTTAATCCACGAATCTAGCAAGGAATTTCATGACAGCATATTAGCATACGTTGTAAAGGGTAACATTGTCAATTATCTCAATCAAACAGAAAGAATTGAACTAGTTATGCAATTTTTTTCTAACTTTGGGATAGTTATAAATTGAACATTCACCATAGGATCACTCATCAAATGAAAACTGATAAATCACGAAGGCAGACCACCAAACAATTCATGTTCAAAACATAGATTCATGTATAATCAGCTAACAGAGGAAATAGAGCCCCGAAGAAAATATCAAAGCCAAAAATTTACATGAACATTTATTTATGACGCTTTATCAGCCCTCCCTTTTAGTCTTGATAAAGATAAACCACACAATTGTACTAGGAATTCTGTAAAAAGATCCGTAACTTGTTATCAGGAAGAGAAACCAATCCCATGCTGTCAAAGAATTCTTTTCACTAACTGAGCTCTGGGTTTCCACTTCCCAATGTGAAATTCACCAATGCAAGGACCTTAGTTCCAAGAGAAAAATTTGGTTGCCACAAGTTCTGAGTCAAGACAGGATATTCAAACGAACCAAATAACTGATTCTCTTGAAGAAGCAGATTTTGGAATCTTGAACTAGCTTTTAGGAACAAAATGTTATCATTAAGATAAAACAGTAAGACCCATGACATAGGATAGGATTTTATCAGCCGATTGAACTCATCAAGGTAAAACTTACATCACGTTAATTAGTTTCCACTTGATGATTAAACCAGTAAGTATGCTTTTGCTTCAAACTAGACTTCATGAGAAATTTCACATTAGGTCAAGAGAATTGTAGCATATTTTTCAGAACATAAGCAGTCTAACCAAATATACTGCAGTTTTGTGTCGAGGAAAATCAAACACAACGCGACAAAAAAGCATTTAATCCAAAATCCAACATGATCAGCTAACAATTTTGCGGCTCATAGCACGTGCAATATCACAATAACGGAAAAATCTGCCAGAAGTCATCGTGCGAGTCAATCATTTTATTAAATGCCATACAAGGAAACAAGAATGTGACATGAGACACCATTATCCGTACTTCATAGAGGATCTTTTAGTTTATTACGTACGGACAACTATAAGAGAACACTTGTTATGAACAATGATTGATTGCACCCAGTGATTCAGTAACAATTTCTAAGATATAGTTAAAGAGCAATTCTTTCTCCCATGTCAAAAATTTGTCCTAAAACAATGGTGGATAAGATTAGAATGAACAGCTTAGTAATATATGGTATAGTTCATATTTTCAAGGAATATATTCAAATTTATTCCATTTCCTGATAGTTAATCCAAGGGTGCCGAGCAGTTAGTTCATGACAGCGTATTATTTCATGTCTTCAAGAAGAATTGTCAGTTATCTCCATTAGATAGAACGATCTGAGCCATGCAACCGTTACCAATTCTGAGATAGTGGTAAGTTGAACACCCACCACAAAATCACAAATCAAATGACAACTGATAAATCAGAAATGCAGATCACCACAAGATTAATGTACAAAAATGGAGATTCATGAACAAAAAAACTAAAACAGGAAATAAAGCCAGGAATTTCCATGAACATTTATTTATGATGTTTTCTGAGCCCACCATTTAGTCTTGATAAAGATAAACCACACAATTGTAATAGGGATTCAGGGACACGATCCTCGACTTGTTATTGGGAAGAGAAACCAATCCCAAGCCTCCACAGAATCCTTTCATGATCTGAGACCTGGTTTTCCACTTCCCATTCTGGAAATACACCACTGCGAGGACTTTAACCCCAAGAGTAACGGTTCCTTGTCTCAAATCCCCTTTTATAGCCTCCACAACATCTTTTCCTATTTCTAGATTGGTGAAACCGAGATCAGTGCTAATCACTGTCTGGTTCTTCCTGGGTTGAACCAAGGGAGGCAAATAGTCTTGTGAAAGCACCAAACGCTGGGATGGATAGAGAAGGGATACTTCCATTTGATAATAAACAGCGGCGAAATGGCTGTTCGGATTAATAAGGGATAATGTGATATTACATGAAGATCTGTCGCGGTGTTATTGGTGGTCGAAATTTGGGAAATCACGCCGGAGGAGACGTGAAGTTGAGGAGAAGTTGGTTGGATAATCAGCCATATGAAGAACCAGGAAAGACAAGTGATTAGAGAAATAAGTAGCCCCCAGGCTACAGCACGGAAAATGACAGATCTCACCGGACCCGGAGGCTGATACCTAACCGGCCTATCGAAAATCTGCTCATGAACATACAATGGCTGCGTAGGAGTGGGCTGTGGTGGGAGTGGCGCAGGGGGGCGAACGTGAGGCCCGCAGGCAACCGGAACATTCTCCCGGAACGGTAGTGGGGACCCACCCGTAACTTCTTTTGGTTCAACGTTTGCAGCATTTAAGTTAGAGGAATCGGCGGCGGTGAGGGGGGTGGCGGCGGCGGAGGAAGGGGAGGAAGAAGAAGCAGCCATTGCTATGTAACCCAACAAAAAAATATACTGGTATGGAGCATTTGCAGATTGTCGAATTTGTGGATGTAACCGATGCTATAAAGTGAGAGTGGGTGGCAATGTTTAAGGCTTTCATAGCACACGTGGAAGCAAGGTGTTCGGGCGAAGCATCTTGCAGAGAAATTAATGATAATATATTTTGTCGTTTTGAGCCATTCTCAGGGCTTTCTTGTGGATTCGGAGTCGAGGATTTCATTGATGCGAGCTGTAATCGAGTGATAAAACTCGTGAACTTATGACCAAATGAAGTGTTTTTTTTCTTCTGTAAGAGATGAGAATGGGAGGCAAAAGAGCGACTGAAAGAAAGTGGGGCACCAGGAAGACGAAGGTTTTTGCAAAGGCGCATTTGCAATTGAAGTCCTCAATCTTTTTATAATTTTTAAATAAGTCCATCTCTTTTACTTTTGGCAACAAGATCCTTCACATTCGATTCCAATGTAAGCTTTATATCATTGATCTTCTTTTGACCTTTTTTTCCTCTCTCTTTTTTTGTTTTTTTTTGTTTTTTGGGGTTTTTTTTTGGGGGGGGGGGGGAGGGGATAAAATAACAATTTACAGTGCGTTTGGCACGGGTTATAAGCAGACTATTATAATGAATTGATTGTGAAATCATTAATGAATTGACATGTGACTATTTTTTCTTTTTTTTTTAACCATGCGAGCAACCTTTTTGACCAAAAATTCAATTCCTGATTTGAGATTTTAGAGGGCCCTTTTGATTGAAATAAGGAAAAAATGTCAACAAGAGGGCCCTAGGGAATGGGGTTGTCGGCCAAATTAATTTGTTTATCCATTCCATGTGTAAATGGAAAAGACTTGAAGGCCCACTGCAATTGCTTTTGTCAGTAATAATAATAATTATTATAGTCAAGTTTGTTATAACGGATGCTAAACAGACCCTAATTCTAATTATTTTTATGTATTTGACACTTGACCTAAATGAATAATCAAAAGAAATTCAAAACTTATTTGAATGTAAATTGTCCAAAGTTAATTGGTTGCCCAATTATTAACAAAAAAATTAAAGATTTTTATCTCAAAAATAAAATGTTTGGAATTAGAAAAAGCTCCGACCACAAAGTTACTCAGTTTGATCCGGTAAAGGATATATTTACAAATAGTTCGAGACCCACCCTTACGATTCTCAAATTGTACTAAAAAAACACTCATTTTGAAAAAAAGTTAAAAAATTAGTGACGTAAATGTTAAACTAGTATTTTATTCATACCATCTAATGCTATTTACATTATCACTAGTGTTTATTAAATGATATATATATATATATATATATATACCAACTTTCTTACTATGTTTACTCATTCAGTGCTATTTATCATCAGAATCAGACATTAGTGTTTATACCATTTTTATTTGACATTTAAGTCCATGGAAATGCACCTAGGTACTGACGTAGCAGACGCATGAAAATAATGGATATTCAAGAACAATTAGTTGATTATGTGAATATCCGAATTGTAATGACTTTCAAATATTCGTGATTCCTTTGAATACCAAATACTTGGAATAATAAAGAGACATTTTCAATATTTCTACTTCATAATCAAAAATCAACTCACTAAAACTAATACAAGAATAACTTATTTAAAGGACCACTAACTTGTGAAATAAGTCAAATAATAATTAAATCCTAATAAGACAAGAAATAATAATTAAATACTAAATATAGAATAAATAAAAATTAACATATTAAATAAAATTCTAGATAGATTGGGAAACATGATAAATGTTGGCTTCATTACTCTATCATCCTCTTGAGGGTCAGATCGGAAGAGCGTCGTCCTCGAATCCACATAATGAGGATCTTGTATCATCAACAAATGATTCCACAATCAGAAGAGCATGTCCCTTGTCACCACGGCCATCGCGCCTGCAACCAGCACCGTCACCTGCGGTCACTGCCCAAGCATCACTACTAGTATTGGCAATCTTCCAACGTGCCATACCATAACCTCTTAGTTGCTGACTGGTCAAGATCTCTCATATTTCGGCTTGTTGATTCTCCAACAAAGCTATTTGTTGTGTCAACAAGTCAATCTATTGAGGCATCAGAACATCATTCCCACGAGCTTCATCAGGAAAAACATCCTTAGCCGATTGTCTTATCGGACGCATCTTCTTAGAGCGTAGATTGGGCTCTAATACCAACTGACGTAGTGGAAAAGTGAAAAAAATGGATATTCAAAAACAATTCGTTGATTTTGTAAATACCCGAATTATAATGACCTTCAGATATTCGTTGATTCCTCAGAATATACCGAATACTTGGAATAACAAAGAGACATTCTCAATGTTTCTACTTCATAATCAAAATCTAACCCACTAAAACGAATACAAAAATAGCTTATTTATACGACCACTAAGTTGTGAAATAAGTCAAAGAATAATTAAATCCTAATAAGACAATAAATAATAATTAAATACTAAACCTAGAAGGAATAGAAATTAACATACTAAATAAAATCCTAGATAGATTGGGAAACATGATAAATGTTGACTTCATTACTCTATTAGGTACTAATTTGACTTATCTATATATTCTTAAATTAAGGGTAGTTGTGTCTGGAGACACCGCAATTTTCTCACCTTTTTTATGTGGTGTCTATAGGAAGCTCTTTTTTTTTTTTTTTTAAATATTGAACTCTAATTTTTTCCAATATTGAACTCTAATTTTTTCCTTATCCGGCTAAACATAATCAGCCGCGTAGAGATAATGAAAGGTTCCAATTCTGGTGTCATTGAAATTTCCTTCCATAATTTAATCTGAAATTCCTTTTTATTGACATCCATATTTGGGAAATTCAAATCTTCACGACTCTGAGCCTAAGTAGAAGAATTTTATTTTGCGGTGATAGCTCACCTACCATATTATTATTATTACTAGTATATTACCCTTGCACTGCTCGGGATCAAAGAAAAACTATTTTCTTAAATTGTTGCATGGATGACCCTTAAATCTTTTAAGTCAAAAATTGGAAAACTTTTATTAATTTAACTAATAATTAGTTGTAAACGAAACTCTAAAACATGTGAAATTTTAAGTGAGTTAACTAATTTTTTTTTTAAACAAATGACCTTTTGATAATAAAACCAATCAAACATAACTATCTTCTTTCTTGTCATAATTATAATATATGATAATTATTCACGGAAAAAATACAACTAATTTACAGTAATTAATTTAAGTGATAAAGAGCATTTCTTACCAGAATAAATTCCAGAGTTAGAGTCTATATTATTTTTTTAATGATATTATAAGGTGAATTGAACCCTAGTGGATGGTATGGAAAATCAACTCGGACGCCATCAGACTGCATAGGTCTTGGCAAGTTAGAGCCTATACTAAATTTGTTAATGCACCTCTCCGAAGTTCTCCAATTATATAATAATAATAATAATAATAATAATAATAATAATAATAATAATAATAATAATAAATAATAATAATAATGCAATATTCACCCTTCAATCCATAAACTAATTACAAACCCAACAATTTACACACACCCTATTTCGCATACAGTATTTATCTAACCCATAAGAACTCTAAAGTCTACAGTGGTATGTTAGAAAAAATGGCAATATTCCAAATGTATTTTACAATTATAAAAGTCATTCAAACCATTGCGGGGAAATCACTTGCGCCTTAACAGGATTGATGCCTTAACATAATTGATAATAGCCAATCTAAGGATGCAAATACGTAAAAAATAATTATGATACAAATCAAGGCCCATTTTATGGTACAATTAGTCGATTTTTTGTTACGCTATGTATGCAATAAATAATAAACAAATGAACAAATAAAGGCACATTTGTTTATAAAAAAATGTAATGTCGTTATAATTTTTTAAAAAATCAAAAAGAAAGAAAGAAAAGTCTATAAAGAAGCCAAATAGCCAATCATTTCATATATATTGCTTAAAAGAAGTTATTTAATATTTACGAATTCACGATTAAACCTACCTTTTTTTTTTACACCACAAAACTGAAAATGGAGATAAAAAATGTTTTCAAGATACTCAACACAATGTTCCTATTGGAATCAAAATTAGAATTACAATTTAGTATGAATCATTTTTCCTTTTTCCTTTTTTTTTTTTTTGGGTTGTTCTTCACACAAAATTTGTAAAAGGAAATCAATACTACCTCCGTCCCAAAAAGATGGTCCATTTTCCATCCGTCTCAAGATGTGGTTCAATTTCCTTTTTAAAAAGTATTTAAAATATTAGTTCTCTTATATGCCCATTTTAAATGTGCATAGTTTAACAAAAATAGAATTATTAAAGTATAATAATAATAATTAATAAATGAAGGGTATAATAATAGAGAACTAATATTAAAATTTACCTTTTCAAGACTATTAAATGAATTTTTTTTTAATTTATAGGAAAAAATTTGACCATCTTTTTGGGATAGATGTAATAATATGGAATAATAGCCACAAAAATTTTCAAACACCTCAGAGTGGTGCTGTTAAGGCACCATCCTCTCATGTGGGAAGGGACTTGGCACTTATTAGAGTTATCTTAACAGAATTGATAATAGCCGATTTAATGACGCAAATAAAATACAAAAATGAAAACCTAAATGAGATGTAATTAGTTTTTAATAAAAAATTCAAAATTAAGAAAATAAATAATTATAATTGTTTGGAACATAAATAATTATTATAATTTATCAAAAAAACTTAAACCAAAAAAACAAAAAAAAATGTCACTAAGCAACCTTGCATGTGTAACCATCTCATATTCCATTATCACCAAAAAAAAAAAAAACTTAAGGGTTAGTTTGGTTCTTGTTATAACAGAAGTTGTTATAATAGTCTTTGAATTTTAATGTCAAAAACAATTAGCAATGCAGCGTGTGTCCAGAAAATGGGGCCCGCCTTCCCAGAAGGGCAAAAAATAAACACATGTCAATACATTGCTACTTTTCAAGAAAATAATGATTACAAAATTATAATACTCCATATTATAACTGGTGCCAAACAGAGACTAAATAATAATGGTGATGAAGAACTGTTCACACTGTTGTTCTTTTGGTTTGCATTGTGCGGCAAAGGCTAGAGAGTTCAAATTTCGAGTATGAGATCCTAAATTTGAACCACACACATCATTCAACTAATTTTTCTCCCCTATCTACCCCTCGCATCACTAATAATAATAATATACTCCATCCTACAAAAATAGCTTTTTTCCATATTTGTCTAAGGATTAAGAAAAGTTCATTTAATAGCATTAAAAAAGTGAATTTATGATTATTTTCCTATTATTATACATTTTCATTCATTAATTATTCAACATTAATAATTTTATTTTATTTATAACAATGTATATTAATATATGAGTATATAAGAAAACTAGTATTTCAACTATATTTTTAAAAGGAAAGTTGTCTATACTTTGAAACGGACAAAAAAAGAAGTACTTTATTTTCTTTATACGACGTAGGTAGTACTTCAAAAAAAAAAAACTATCGTTTTGTAGTCAACACCTCAAATTCCAAGGCAGTAGAACATGTTTCGTTGGTAAACATTAACTTGAATTCAATTTTTTTTATTAAGTATCAAATGCAACTTTCTCAGTTTTGAAAATAAAGAAAATATAAAATAAAATACAAATCTGATTAAGTAACTAAAAAATGATTAAAAAATACAAATTTATAGACATTTAATAAGCATTGTTAAATGTTATTTTCCGAACCGATTGACTTCAATTAAGTTGAATACAAATTAGATGGGACCTAATTAATAAGATATATTTTCATTTAGTTTGCTAGTAATAAAATACAAAGATCGGAAATGTAAAAAGGGGTTTTCATTACGCCTCAATGAAAAATTTGTAAATATGAAAAAGAAATAACCATAAATTTTTCTGAAACATAAATAGTAGTAATTTTTTAAAAACCAAAAAGGGCATGTTATCGAAAAATAAGAATTAACACAATAAATTAATTAACGGATGCAACTTGATTTATTATACATTATATTGTGAAGATGACATTATGTAATTACTATTTACATAGATATGCCAATTTATTTTATATATGAATCTTTAAATGCTATTTTTAAAACGAATGGACTAATATTTTGAACATGAGTTGAGAACTAACTAATAAGGGATATTTTCACTTAGTTTTCAAAAAATAAAATGCAATAAATTAATTAATTGATGCAATTTGATTTATTATACATTATAGTGTGAAGATGACATTACGTAATTACGATTTACATAGATATGCTAATTTATTTTATATATGAATCTTTAAATGCTATTTTTAAAATGAATGGACTATTATGTTGAACACGAGTTGAGAACTAATTAATAAGTGATACTTTCACTTCAAAGTGTTTGGCAACCCACTCAGATTATAATCTGGATTATAATCTGCCACGTGACATCATTTCATTGGTTTCACTTTTTTCAAAAAGTCAAAAAGTAAAAATCAAGCCGTAATCTTTTACTTTTTACAAAAACAACCAATAAAATGATGTCACATCGTAGAGTATAATCCAGATTATAATCCGGAATAGTTACCAAACACTCAGATAGTTTTCAAAAAATAAAATGCAAAGATTGAAAATGTTGTTTTTAAACCAAAAAAAATTCTAAATTCAAACACAAAATAACCATAAATTTTATAACATAAATAATAATAATTAAAAAATTACACAGAAAAATGTAAAAAAGAAAAAAGAAAAAAAAAAGAGAACAAAAAGGGACCAAAAAAAGAAAAAAAAATTTAAACGGCTGCACAACCAATGGATGAGATTCCAAGGCAATTTGCCTTGGAAATGAAAAATGCATTCCATTTTTTTTTCTTCTGTGACTGATGAGATTCCGAGACAATTAAAATAGTTGTGTAATCAAAGCTGGAAGCCTATTAGATGGAAAATTGAGAAACATAAATAAAAGGGAAAAAAAAACTTTTCCAAAATAGGCAACTGAAATTTTCCCGCCAAAATCTAAAAATCTACTATCAGCTTTATATAATATGTAGATTATTATTATTATTATTATTGAAATCTAAGTTTTTCCTTATCCGGCTAAACATAATAAGCCGCGTAGAGATAATTAGTGTTCCAATTCCTGTGTCATCGAAATTTCCTTCCATAATTTAATCCAAAATTCCGTTTTATTGACACACATATTTGGGAAATTCAATCTTCACGACTTCGGAGCCTAAGTAGAAGAATTTTCATGACGTCGTACGTCATGTATTATTCCATCCATCTAACCTACAGCCGAAGAATTAGATTGCTGTTGTTATATGTTCAGGATATTATTGAGGTGTTGCTTATACATTGTTTTCCTGATCTGTATTGCAGCTGCTCCTTATGGTGTGGGTTGGAAATGACAGATTATCCCAATTATCCCATTTTTCCTCCCAATTTAAAGCCTAAATCACTGAAGTTTCCAATTGATTTAACCATTTTTATTTTATGGAAATGTTGTTAATCAGTCGGGAATAATAATTTAGTGATTGGTCTAAATTTTTCATTAATGGTCTAAATTTTTCATTAATGTCTAACTTTATATATATATATATATATATTTCTTCTTAAAACAAACGCTATATATAATTTTTTCTTATTTGTATTCTAATTTTAGTCTAACTTTATATATATATATATATATATATTTCTTCATGCGTTTAAATTCTAAATTAATGTGCTATGACGCTTTGATTAAGTTCTAGATCATTAATTGCATCATGTACTACAAGAAAACTATCAAATACCAACGGACCAAAGTTCGTCGGTAATTACAAACGTATATGAAAAATCGTCGGCGATTACCGACGAAATCAAGATATCATTAGTATTCACTGACGAGAAGACTTTCCGTCGATGATTACTATAGTCTTTTCAGAATGTATAGCATAAAAAAATTATTAAAAAGATCAAAGGTCTCCAAACTAAAGAAATATTACATTGTATTTAATAAAAGCAAACCAGCCAATTCAACAATTTTTTTTTATTTAAAGACCTTTTTTTCAGAATTTATGCAATCTTAATAAAATTTATATTTTAATGTCTTATGATCTTCACACTAAAATATTATTATACTATGCATTCTTTATATTTGCCAATATTTTACCTTGTAAATAACAATCCATTTGGTCAATATTCAAAGTTAATCCCTCTCGTCAATATTCAAAGTTAATCCCTCTCACAATAGGTCTTTTCTTAAAAAGCCAGTATTTAAACATGAACAATTGCAATATTTAGGTCGTCATCTTTAAAAATATCTTAGTCTCTTATTGAATTTTTTTAAAAACAAATTTGTATATTTCAAGTAAATACATAATAATAATTAAATTTCGTTTTTCGCTTCCTATAGTGTTCCCTTAGATAGTCAAATTTATTTGTGAGTTAAATTGATTTCTAAATACTAATAAAATAGATAAAGATAACATTTATTATTATTATTTTTTTGAAAGGAAATAACATTTTTTATTCGATATAATAGGTTGGATATGAGTTGCTATGGTGTAGGATTTGCACTATTTTTGTTAAAGATGTTGTACCAAAACGGTGAAATATGTTATATATATATATATATATGCGCTTATAAAATTGGCTTATTCTTTTATTGGGTAAATTAACTTACTTCTTTAATTTAACATTAAATATGAAATAGAGTGACACAAAACCTTCCTAACTCAACCTAATCCTTGCGTTGATTTTCTATTGTACTGGGATGGTTTGGGTTTGGTTTTATAATGAAGTCTTTCTAATTGAGTTGAGTTGTGTTCATGTTGTACTTACTAATCTAAAGTTAGAGGCCTGTTGGTCTAAATTTAAAGTTTGGAGAGGAAATTACAAATGGATACAAATGTTGGAGGCCTATGCTATAATTTATCATAAAGTTATTATACAACAAATATTAGGTAAATAGTTAACTATATATGTTTAGTTGCAATTCAAAATGAGTCATTTAAAAAAAATTATTACATCAGTTTATATAATATAGGATTTTCACCATTTTAGTTAAAGATGTTGCACTAAAACGGTGAAATCTATTATATATATGTATGTATATGCTCCTAATATTGAACTTCTTTCTTTAATTTAACATTAAATATGATATAGAGAGACGCAAAACCTGCCTAACTCAACCTAATCCTTGTGTTGATTTTCTATTGCATCGTGTTGGGTTGTATTTTATAATAAAGTTTTTCCAATCGAGTTGAGTTGAGTTAAGTTCCGGTTATATTTACTAATCCAAAATTGGGGGCCTGTTGATCTAAATTTAAAGTTTGGAGAAGAAGTTACAAATAGATGCAAAGGTTGGTAGCTTATGCTGCAATTTATCATAAAGTTATTATACAACATAAACTAAGTAAATAGTTGATTGTATATATTTAGCTGCAATTCAAAATGAGCCATTAAAAAAATAATTTCATTAGTTTATATAATTTTGTTGACAATATTTTTCTGTAGTTATATCAACATTGTTATTATTTTTTATTTGTATTATTTATGTATAAACATCAAATTTTAAAATTTCTTATTTAATAAATAAATTTTGAATAATGTCCTTTGTGCATCGCACGGGTGCTATACTAATATCATTTAATATTACAATATTATTATTACCATATGATTAAGGATTATCATTACCGATGATAGATAGCATGATTGACACTTACATAGCATTATTATTCCTTTTTGATTATATGTATCCACACTGTAAATCAAGCGCCGTATAGAGAGAGTTATATAATTGATCTTAGTTATAGATTGAATTATTATTATTATTATTTTCGAGTATAAATTGGGAATTGTAGGTGAGGGAAGGATGCCTTTATTAGCAGTGGCACTAAGACACGCCCCTTCCTCTAGATTGAAATATATATTTTTTATTTTTTTAATAACTATTGCCCGGGGGGGGGGGGATTGTAGGGGAATTGAACCCTAGTAATAAAACGTATGCAAATACATTAAAATATCATTAGACTATATGAGTTTTGACTAGATTTTTAAAATAGTTTTGACACATGAGATATGATATAATTTCATTTCATTAAATTATTATTTAAAAAATCAATAATACAGGTAGGTTTTTTTCCCCCGGGAGGAAATAGATTTTTGAACCGACAAAAAATTTTTTCCTTAAATTTTCCAATAGTCGTTGCATATTTGCATAATATTGGGTAACTAATTCACCAACTCTTATCGCTGAGTCACAAAATCCATTATCAAGCCTTGAAGTGGGGGACGTTTCACTGTTTATTATCTTTGGAATTTCTTCTTAATCCCAATCGTTTTTCCTAGTTTCTTTGCTGAAAATTGATTGCCTATAACATATAACATTTTCTCATTTTTTACCCCGACAATCGAATCCCAGCCTTTTTCCTGTACATTTATAAATATCACACCATTTGTAGGTGTTCTTCCGTCAGCGCGCTCCAAGGGTCAAGGTTACCATCAAAACGTGGAAACATCGATTGGACGATCCTTCAGCACCCATAAAAATAATAGTGTCCCCTTTGCTCAACTGATGCATTAATCAAATGACTAATTAACATCACTAATAGCAATCTGAGCATCTTAACATCACTAATCCTATAGTATCAGGCAGTGCCTAATCTACCTCAAAGTCCCACACTAAGCCAATTACAAAAACACCATTGTCAACCTTTGCAGCAAAACACAATGAAACAATGAAGAATTTATATGTTAAGGAATTACCGTTAGACACAGTCACAGAATCATCAAGTCAAGAAAACTTCGCCATGCAAGGACTTATTGTATTATTATTGTTCTCTTTTCCTTGTATGTTTTTACTCAAGAATTTGCTAGTTTAGCTTATACTGCTTGTTTATATATATCTTGTATTATATATTGAACAATGAAACAAGACAGCCAATTATTTGTCCTCATGTTCTTCTTATGTGTAGATCTCTAAATCATTCTTATTCCTTAGTTTCTTTAATATATGAATTCATTAATTTAGATACGAAACCAAAAGGAAGAAATTTATCCATTAATATGATACATGCATTCTTTCCTGCCACCATTCCAAGTTCCACCACCAGTCGGACCGGGAAAATCGACCTTCACACCCACACAGAAAACTTTCAAGGATGTCTGTCTCTTCCAAAATTCCCCAGCCGTAAATACTATTGTTGTCCCTATCCGCACTTCGAAAACCAAACTCCCTTTACGTCGCTCTTTGTGCATATCTTTCACCCACGGGTTTCCCTTCGAGTTAAAATATAGGCCGTTAGTAGCCGGCACGAAAAAGGAGGTATCCATGGTTGTCTCAGCCTTTCTCTCCACTTGAAAAACATCAACCATGGAGGTATCAAGAATCATTTGCTTGTAAACAAGGGTTCTTTCAGTTTGTTCAAAGGAGATATCCACATTATGGTTGGGATTCTTCACGTTGAAGCCGACTTCCCAATTCGCCTTCAACGTTGTATCAGTGATGTTGAAATGGGGAATGGAGAACTCTCGGATATAGAACTTAGGAACGTCCGAACCGAAAAGAATCCACAAGAGGACGGTCAGTAGGAACGTAGTGAGGACTAAGGCGGCTATAATGCAAACGATGACACGAGCAATTGTATTGGTCTTTCTACGCTTGGCCGTCGAGAATGAAAATTGGTTGGATGACGGATGGGACGTACGAGATGGTGGCTTGCCCAGATTTTGATAGTCAGAACCTCCATGATAAGGAGCGGCATACCCAGGATACGGAGGACGGTATGCCGGATGTACTTGGGATTGGGAATGCAGATTCGATGCAGGAGGACATCGACCGGATTCCTCACCGGCAAGGTTAGACATGGCTGTCTTTCCTTCCTTCCCTCCCTCCCTCCTGTCTCTATCTAAGGTTCAAGAGACAGAATTAAAGAACAATCGGATCCCTTTAACCCAACTGAAAATGAAGAGAGGGAGGGGACTTTCGGTTGTTTGAAAATGTGGGTTAAAAAATAAAGCCTATGATTTTACTGGTGGACAAACACACTTCAGGTGTCCTAAATATAGTATCCTGTGAGCCATTGTTTACGACTAATTAGAGGCCATTCAACCGTGAACATCAACAGAACAATCAATAGAATTTCCAAGATTCTGAGCCTTCAGTTCCATGCTGCCAAAGTACAAAGTAAGCAGTTTATTTTATGCAACAAGCATTTCTTTGCTAAGAAAATAAACTAACTCTTCCCAGAACACTGGGGCCAAACTACCAAGCCCCAAGGTGCATCCATCAAAGAGACGGACCAAAAGAAAACTACTATAAAAATATAAATGGAAGATGATCACTATTTTCATATTAAAGACTTTGAGTTCCTTTACATAGTTCGGCAACAAAAGAAGGCAAAAATAATTCTAGATCCATAAGAGACGATAATCAAATGATTGGTTGTGAGATTGTTACCTATTCTCGAAGAACTAATTCTTAATTCACTTCAACACCATTATGACGTCGCCAGTACACGATGCTACAGCCGAAGAAGTATCGGTGGTCAATAAGTCCAATCATTAGGTAAACTCACCTCATGAGGAACATAACCATGGCACTCCTCTTGCTTCCAGTTGTTCAAATTCTTCAGAGGGGGTAATTGAACATCAAGTTTATTTCTCCCACCTTCAAGTATACCAAAAATAAATTCATCATTAGGTGATTCATATAACTAATTCATCACAAACAATCGGGTCCCCATCTACATTTTAGCACAAGAAGGGATGTCTACTCTTGAGTGGAAACCAACATAAAAAAAATTCCGGAACACCCCAGAGTTACTATCCTTATATAGGAGAACCAGGAAATGACAAATCATCCATTACAATCCTAAAGCCAAAAGGGAAAAGCACTTGTGCTAATGTGGAAATATTAATAAAGTGTGTTTTTTTTTTTTTGGGGACAAATTAATAAAGTGTTAATATCATACACATAATCCAGTTATAGTTTCCATAATTTCTTTTGGCGATTTGCAAATCTAATTCAAATTGCATAAGCTCCACCTACTTTGAATCACAAAGATTAATGCAACTGAAATTTTACTTTCATCTTCAGAGTGAAAAAATAGTTGAAGTTGCAAAAAACAGTTAGGAAGTTTTAAAATCCTCAACAAAACTAGAACGGAGAAAATTTCTAGTTTACTAACTTCTTCCCTACTATGCAAGAGTGGAATGGACATAAAGAATGAAACAAAAAGCACTGCATGATTAGTAGTATGAGTGAGATTGCCTCCAAACACAGATAGCAGAATACCATTGCTTTCTACCTTGACTTTTTCCCTCTTCCTTCAGGTCATGTTATGCCAAACCATATCATCAGCGGAGAATGTGTTGAATTCACATCAATGAAGAGAGAAATGTACTAATTTTCCCCCGGATAAAGTGACATTACAAATTCCTTTTCCCGAGTCACCAGGATCGTTATATCTCCAAGGACTACGCAATTATTTTTGCTACTTCTTTTTCTGTCACTTGACACTTGCACAGACTAATCACTCCTAATCATTCCTTAGATTAATGTCTTTTTCAGTCATTAGTCTTCTAATGCCACAATTTTCACGGGTTGAGAATTAAAGTCCCCAACCACAACACAAAGCAACAAATGCCCGCTAAAATACAAAATTTAGGGGACACCTTTTTTCCCTTTACCAATATTTACAGTCTCCCCAGTCCTGATTTAAGAAACCATTGTAATAATAGCTACAGCACCAACATTATGGACTAATTAATAGGGGAATGATGAAATTACTTATAAACATTGTCATTAAACAATTTTGTTGCAATATTTAGCTTACCTTGACCCTTTTTTGTATGGGCTTGATGATTAAGATTTGTACCGGTGATGGAGGTGGAGCTATTGGTTGAAATGCGAGGCAGAAAAACGCCAGTCCCTCCCCGACCACGCTTTCGTATTCCACTTCCCGGAATTGGCAAAACCCGGTTCGGAATGAACCACTGTTGCTGCCTCTGCAAAGCCCAAGGTCTTGCATCGATAAATGTATGAAGCTGCAAAAAGGAAATGAATTTTAAAATACTTTCCCGAAACCCACCTCTGAAAAAAGCTGACAAAACGGAACCAGAAAAGGACAACACAGAAAATGAACGCAAAAGGAATGAAATCAATTCTCATTTCATTTTCCCCCAATTTTTACCAAAGACTGAACCGGGTTCAGAAGCCGGTAAGGATAAACCGGTGAGGAACCGAGACATCTTCTACCGGTGGTACAGTCAGCAACATTTTGAGCACCACCACCTCCATCGCCTATAAATCGAAAGCACCCAACCGACCTCGACCCCGTAGACCTGCTCGGAACCTCCGGGGTAAACCGCTGCAATCCCTCAAAAAGCCAAATAACTCAAAACTCACGCACGCACGGAGTGATCAGTATTTGCATTGTACAAAATTTTGCATGTAGTACCTGTAACTTCGGGGGAGACTGAGAGAAAGTTCGTCCATGAACAGTAAATTCACAAAAACGCTGAGCCAAGTCGTCCATGCAACATTGCCCGAAGTCAGAGTAGTAGTTTAACTTCAACGGAGTTTTAAACTTAGTAGGTGAAGCTTGAACATCATCCGTGGAAAAGAAGTCAGAGGGAAGCCAGAGCTCTCCATCTTCCAAAATTTCAGCACCATAATCATTCTCATCCTCCATTTCTACCGGATAGAGGGATAGTGAAATTGGGGAATTTAAAGGGTCGAGAGCGGGGACAGAGAAGGGGGAGGTCTGGCTTTTCAAATTGATTTAACAGATTTTTCTGCCTCACCCTGAAACAATGCAAAGTACGAAAAGGGAAAAATCTTGAGAAAATAAACAGAAAAGTAAAATCAGATTTGAGAGGGAGAGGGAGTTGAGTGTGTCACGTGAGCACGAGCAGTGCACAGTGTGCCGTACCAATCGGCGTTGGACTCCACGACGCTGCTCACTCGGTGGTTAATGGCGGTAAGGGGGGAAAGGTGCCTTCTGTTTGTTCCGTTGGAAAGGTAATAAACGGGGATGGTAATTATGTAATTTTCTTCGGCTCTTGTGGGTTTTTGACCTTGTAGACATTTTTACGGTGCCAACTATTGATGTGTATGCGGCTCGTAGGAGCGTAGCCGTGGCCCGTGTGGCATGGCTAATGGGGAAATTTCCAAGGAGTCAGGCCGAGTTTCTTACATAGCTTGATTTTTAATGAGATGTTATATGGTGTGTATTAAGTCAGTTGTCAGTTTGTGATTAGAAATTGGACTCCGTAAAAAACTAGACCTTGTTTTCATAGTCTGACCGTGGCTAATAGGGTAGCTATTTATTTATTTACTTTTCCAGAAAAGGGATACGTAAGATCAGGGTAATTTTCATTCTCTAACTTTTCAATTTTGTCCTCATTTTTTTAGATCTATTAGGTCTCCAAATCTTTCATTTATTGTCGTAGTATGTCCCCAACTTCACTTTTCGTCCCAACCTTTCAATTTTCACTATTAACCCATATCAATATGACAATTATTTCCTTAACTATTTATTTCCACTATAGGTCCACAACCTTTTAATTTTTATACAAGTTTGTTCACATCTTTTTTTAGGCTTTTGCGTTACGTTCCTACTAACACTTTCCGTCATCAATCTTTTCCATTAGTATTGCTAATTCCTATTAAAATCACTATTATACCCTTAATTATTTAAATAAAAAAATAATATAAAATAAGAACTCTAACCATCTTAGCACTTCTTACCCAACTGCAACCAACGGAAATAGTGATAATAAAAAAACTCAATCTATACCAAATTTGATAAATACCTAATCTGCATAAAATCTATCTAAGAATCAATGTAATAGATCAACTTGGATTTTTGATTCATCACAGATCACGTAGTGGATATGAATTAAGGTGGATCGGCACAAAAAAAGAAGAAGCTCATTTTCGATTTATAAAAATGAACTAAATCTTAATGCTCTAATTCAAACTTATGTCTAGCGTCTCTCTTTCTGATCATCACCTTGATTTGCCCTAATTCATCATACACATTAATACAATGTCATTCGCCAATTGTAGATTGTATTTATAGGTGACAAAGATCAAACCTAGTCTATTTTAAATCTATCTCACTTCTTTTTACTACTGTTAGAATATAATGATGTCATTTCAGGATTTAACATTGGAGTAATGCCATTTCCGGAAGTAAAATGGAGAGAACAGAACCCTTTTTTGAAAATTTTTTGAAGCTCTGAAATCCATCTTGCGATCCACAATTGGTGGATCAGATCAGATTGACACGGTAAACAAATCGGGGGCAAATCAAGGTGATAATCACAGGGAAAGACAAGAAACAAAATTAGAATTAAAGTATTAGGGTTATGTTTGATTTTTTATAAATCAAAAATCAATTTTTTTGGGGCGAATTTACCCAATCCACATCTGACACGTGATTCGTCGCAACTTTAGAAATTCGATCCGACTCGTCACGCCAATACTTAGATCAACAACTTTTTTCGACGCAGATTTGATATCCATCGAAACTGATATATTGAGTTTTTTTTTTTTTTTTTTGGCTATCATTATCTTCCACTGTTGTTGGGCTGTGTTGGATTGGGGTAGAGTTTGTAGACTTTTTATTTTATATTATTTTTTATTTTTTATTTAAATAATTAATTATTTAATGATAATTTAAATATATGTTAATGGTAAAAACTAAAATGTTCGGTACAAAAAGTATTAACATGGATATAACACAACAAAAAATGAAAAGTTGGAGTTCATATGCATCTAAAAAAAGATGGGGATAAAATTATATAAAAGTTGAAATTTTGGGGACCTATGGTGAATTAATAAATCAAGGGTATAATGGTCATATTGATAGGGGTTAATGGTAAAAATTAAAAGATTGGGGACGAAGAGTGACGTTGCGGACATAATATGATAATAAATGAAATGTTGGAGACCTTATAAGTCTAAAAAAATGAGGATAAAATTGATAAAAAATTAAAAAGATGAGAACATAGGGTGAAAATTACCCATAATAAGATTAATAGCAGGAAAAAAACTTAAATTTCGATTCTCTACGTTTTAAATAATATTAAGGGACAAAAACTTAAATTTTAATGATATTGAGATAAAAACCTAAATAAGAGACCAAATTTGACAACTCATCCTCCTTTTCCACCCCTTATATACTTTTTCCACCTTCCTATTCCCATATCCATCCTCCTATTCCTCCAACCATTAGGAATGCTCTAAAAATAAAAACAATTATAAGAGAATATGAAAATGGGATATTATTAGGTGACATTTTCATGTGGCACATATTCATTGGATGATGAATACATGACTGCTTTTTCATTATCCAATACAAGTGTGCCACATAAGAATGTCACCTAATAATGTCCCCCTAGAATTTCTCTAAAAATAATGCAATATAACACTGATGATGCCAAATACTAGTTCACGTGGGATCATATATGATAAATCAAATTGTGTCTTTAATCATTTTTTTATAGTATGTCTTTAATGATTTAATACCACATTTGCTTCCACAAAGACAATATGGATATCACTATTGATACTACATAACATTATTCAATATATATCACCCAAATTGATGTGAAATCGTCGCGTTAGCGCCACGTTAGTTGCAGCACTAACATGGTAGTGCCACATTATCAATTTCTATTCTATAATAATGAGACGACACAATTATAATAACAGTCGATCTGATGTGACGCTAAAGTAACAGTGTTATTAGTCTCTTTGGGTCAGCAGCTAGCGTGGTTACTACTTGAATAATGTGTGTAGCAGCAATGCCATATGGGAAATTTTTTTCAGCACCTGTGTATGGTACGAATAGATGGTGTGAATAGAGTTCATTAGACACTAGGGTTAACAACTAGGATATATACTATTTTTGTTGTAAAAATCAATTGTAAAAATTTCAAATTTCGTTACATGTTTACATGGATGAATTACTGGTTTCGACTAATTTTACTACTATAATAATTCATGCAAAGTAGCCATAATTACGTTGATCGAAAAATTAATCACCAATATGATTCGTTTCGAAAAAATTAGGGCACCTTTAGTTGAAGATGTTGAAAAAGCACAAGATGCATAGTGAAAAATCCAATTAATACCAATAGGAATATGGGACGGGCTATGACTATGATTGTGTATATGGTATATAGTGAGAATGCGGAAATATAATAATTCCACTATTTGATATTAGTCATATTATTATTATTATTAGTCAGTCAATAAAATAAAATACATGTGGCCTCATATTAATTTCTTTCCTCCCGTTAATGCAAGTTGGTGATAAAGAAAATTTTCGTGAGTGGAAAGAATGAAGGTTAATCCTCTATCATCTGATGTCAAAGCACAACATTAGCTCAGGTTCTGATATGGTGTTTTCACCTTGGATTATTATAGATGGTTAGACTATTCTTTATCAACTATATTATTATACATTTTGCAGTTCATTTTATAATTGGTAGAAAGCTACCACCATTGGTGCAGATATCATTTGTGATTTTATAACAAAATATATTACATAATAATTAGTCCCAGGCATCGTCACTTAATTTATTACAATTTATTTATAGGTTGAATTTTTTACCATAGCCATTGAATTTTTTACCATAGCCACACCATCACTAGTCCTCTACTATATGGGTACGGGAATTGGTGTCATGGATTCAAGAGGAATATGCGGAACCAATGGTTAATGTGAAGATCTTCCATTGCTGCTGCTGCTGCTGTCTGCAGTGGGTACGATGTTTTCTTATGCAAAAGTATTACCATCTCACACATGAATTTTTTATTATATATATGTTTGACTGATTTTTATTGATTTTTTTTGTGTAAAAAGACTCAGAAAAGCTCTAAAAAATTGTACTTTAAAGTTGTTTAAATTCCATTTTCTATCTAGGCACAAAAATTGAATTTTTTTTAATTAATTTCATAGAACACAAATTTCAATCAATCTTTTCAGGATCTAAATCTTTTATTGTTTATATAGTCTTTTCTACACTTCAAGAAACCACTTCACCAATCGTTAAAGTACTTCGGATTTAATTTGACACGTTACGTTTCCTTCATCCCAATTAATCAATTATTAAGACAAAAAGAGTCCAGCCTTGTGTTCACGGCAAAGCACATTAATTTTTAGTACATCTTCAAACAAAAAATTAACCAAAACAAAAAATCAAAGGTATAAGAGACAAGAAGTGAATTGAAAACTTTTAATTCGCACCTTAAATTCTCCAAATATATTCAAGAATACACTCAAAATGGACCCAATCCCAAATCAATAACTCATTCACAATGCATGTCTAACTCAATTCATCCAACTCTAACCATTATTAGGGGGTTTGTTTTAATAGTAAAAGTAACTCAATTATCAAATATTTTATATGAGTTTGAGTTATCATCTCCCTCCTAGGATCCCAAATTATATTCAGAAGAAAAGGAACCGAATTTTGTTTCCTTAATGCCTTTGTCCTAAATTAACTAGCCTCATGTAAAGAAGCAATTCTTATTTTCAAACAAACTTCATCCCCTACCAACAGATGGTAAAACTTTAGGAAAAGTAATAATAATTAACTAATTTCATTGAGGCGATTTAGCCGGCCGACTAATCGGTCCCACCAGGGTTCTGAACTGACCAATTACCACATCGTTCACGCAGGGATGAAACGACGTTGTTCCGCCGTAGTTCTTTGCATCCACGCACACTTCGCAGAAGAAACCGTCCGTATTCTCATTTTTCGTCATCATCGAAACCCGATATATCTCCTGGACTCCTGGAAAGAAACTCATCTCCAAGTCCGGACTCGGGTCATAACCCGTATATAAATTACGTGTTGAACTCGGGTTCGATGTGGCTACTGCCATCTGGTAGTCGTCTCTCATGATCCTCAAGTTCTCAAGCCTATCATTCAGATGCGTAATCTGGTCGTAAAACGGCACCGGTTGGTTCCGGCGGAGCAAAATAACGTTCTCCAGCACCGGCGATGGAGACGAATCAGAAAACTCGACTTCGTTAACCCTTTCCCTCCTATTTTTCGTCTTTCGCGATCTCTTCAACACTACCAGAAAACAACAATCCTTCTGGCAACAAATTAACCCGAAGTCGACCTTCGCAGTTATGGGAGTTCGCCGCCGATCATCCGGCAACTTAGCATTCCGGGATTTCTTCCGGTCGACCAAGTAAATCGAAATCTGATTCGGCGATATGCCAATCTTCTGGCTAAGCATAAGCTGGAAAGTCTTGTACTCCAACCCTGCAGTGATTTTCACATTCCCAATTTTCATCTCCCTTTCACCATCAAAAAACATCACCGGAAAATCCGTTCCTCTTCCATTTATTACCACCATATCGCTGCCGAGATGTTACAAATAACATAACCGTTCAATAAAAAGAATCAAAAGCACATGCCCGAAACAGTTGAGAAGAAGGAAAGAGAGTTCTGGAGGGTGGAGAGAGGAATTTGGTGCAGTGTGGGGTTTTGGATGATGAGAAAGGAGAAGGAAGGCGGTTGGGATGATAATTAAAGGAAAATGCAGATTCCGTGGGGGATAAGAGTGGGAGGATTTGGTAAATAACTTGGGGCACAAGCAATAGATATAAAAGTGGTCCAAAGTCTAGAATATAATGTTTTTACATTTTTTTTTTCATTTTCCTCAAAAAAAAGAACCGAAAGAAAGAAAGAAAGAAAAAATCAAACGATAACGTGTGGTTCAATAAATCACTTTTTCTCACTTATATATAAATTATTAACGCTCGTCATCTTTCTCAGATCAAGTATTGTCAAGTAAACACTAGATTCTATAAACAAAATTCACGTTGATGTATATTTACAGTAGTTTATGACACTCTCATGTGCAAGATTCAAGTCCACATCAACAGATGACATCATAAAAGTATTATTCATTAGTGTTTGAATGGGACAATCCAATCCATACTTCTTTTTTCTTCTAAGAGAAAAGATGATTTCATAATCAATAGCTCAAACTATTATTCGAACTCGTCAAATATCAGTTACATAAACTTTTGAAATAAATCTCCAAATCGTGTTTTCACAGCAAAGAAAAGCTCGCGATAGGCACAATTATTGTACCCAATGCAAACGTAGATGTTTCTAAGCGGGAAGAAAAGTAGTATGGGACATTTTCTCTACCCATATGGAGGCATTCACGATAAAGGTGAGTACAATCATTTGCCGTGCCCGATGCACGAAGTGTAATTTTTTTATTAAAAAAAAATGCATATGACTTATCAAAAAAAAAAAAAAAATTCATATATAGTTTTCCTTATTCCCCATTTTGTTTGTGGTGTGTGGGGTACTATTAACCTTATTACTAGACTGATATAGAAAGAGTAGTTGAACAATGTTATTCAACCTTGTAAAAATATAGTTAATAAATCAAATAAAAGTTCTGTTGACTGAAATCTTTGTTTATACTCTTCAAGCAAAATATACCAATCATAGGGGCCACCAATGCATGTACAGAAGAATAAAATTGTTTATGAACAGAAAATTTTTAATTGTTGGTCTTAAGGAAAATGACGCGAAAATGGAATTGGTAAGAGAAAAAACTAACAGGGATGACTCACATCTATCAACAATGAAGTTCCCTCTAAAGATAACCATAATGACATGCTTGATAAGACGTGAAGTTATGGATACTGCATAAAACAGGTAATTATCCTCGTAGCAGTAGTAATAAATGTTGTTCATCTTTCTCTTTTACATGTAATAACCAAGTATGCATTTCCACATTTTTCAAATCAAATAAATTTAAGGATGGCTATGTGAAGATTTGAAGCAACTAGATTTTTATCACCACCTATATGACTTATTGCCAGTAAGGTATATGCTCTATTAAAATAAGTATCAAGATCCATCAGTGTCGACCGACTGCTATCTCCCTCCCCTTTTGGAGTGTGGAACTTAGTAATGAGAAATGCTCAGAAAATTAACTGGCTGAGTTTAGTTGCATGGTGATCCAAGTTAACATGAATAACTACTACCCGGAGTTCAGATCAGGTGTTGTGTAGACCAAGAAAGAACCTCCTGTATAACTGGATATCAAAGCCTTTCCAACTGAGGTAGGCTGAGAAAATGCTAATTGTGTGAGTTCGAGATCTATGCCAGAGCAGAAACTCTTCCTGCAACCAAGACAAATTGGAAGAAAATATTACACTATAATGTGCAATTCATAGGTTATTATGATGAAAAATTAGAAGGTCAAGAAAAAAACAAAGACTTCTGCTTACCTCGCAGCATCAAGTAGATTAGTGGCTATGTGTTTTCTCCTACTAGCAGGAGCGACCCAAATGGCTCTAACACCACAGATGGCAGGTACAGCATCTTTCTCACGCACAATTATTCCATCAGTGCTTTCCTCTGGCACTACAGCAGAAGACTCCCTTCTTATGATTTCTCTTTTGAAACTCACACTACCAAATTGAAGGGAAACAGAATTGCTTGTTTCTTTGGCTGAGACATTATCATGTTTCTTGATTACTGAACTTGATGATATCTTGTATGCCTTCTTTATTGATTCTGTAACCAGACATCCGGAAACTCTTTGGGATGACACAAACAGATAAACCTGCAATGATGGAGAAGGCGTAACTTGAAAGTTGACATATGCTGCTAGCCAGAGAACACTATTAACTTTGTATTTATAAATCAAAACTTCAGGTCTGCGCACTACAGAAGCTTAAAGGGGTAGATAAAGATAATAACACATTCCATATAAAACTTGGGTGGAGTAGCAAGTTGAGAAGTTAGCATTTCAACTGTAAAATTGGAAGCTATTATCAGAGCCCACTGATGGCCAAATAACTTGCGCTAGTCCAGCAATGGCTTGTTGTAAGTTAAAGAAAAGCTATATTATAAGTAAATGAAGATTTCTTCAAGGAAGCTTCAATGTCAGTGAAGAGGTTAACCAAATGGAATGAATGTCTATGATGTAATTCCGTAAATATGACGATTGATCATGTGTCTGCACATGGAACTGGGGCTTACAGAAGTCTATAAATATAGTATGCAACATAAAGAAGTAAGCAAAAGAAACATCGTTAGCATGTTACTCTTTTGCAATTTTTTAAGGACACCTCAAAACATAATCAACAACCCCAAACCTTAGAACTTCAGGATTACCTCATTGACCAAGGCAATAATATAAATTTAAGTAAAGACATTACTTCGCTGTACTTAATATACACATTCATATAATGCAGTAAGAACTCTTAACAACTAAAACTTCATTTTCTTAAATTGAAGTTTAATTACTTCAATGAACCATTACTTGAATTAAGTCTTAGATTTATACAAAGCCCATAAATATATCAATTCTTCAAATGACAGAAACATCAAAAATTAAGAAAATTCAATTACAACCTTAGAGTTCTTGTGAAGTATCCACCCACCTCCAAGATCCATTTCCATTATCTCTACAACTTCCTGAATCTGAAATTCACATCTTTTTATATAAAAATCTCAAAGACTAAGAAATTGAAATAAATGTTTGCCATCAACCCAAAACTAAAACGTCCACAAGTAAAGCACCTTGTTTTGCTGAACAAGAGAATCATCTCCTTGCACCAAAATAATGCGCCCCTTTTCCAGTGAAGGAATGACAACAATCCTTTCATTGCGAAAACCCTGTAAAAACCAAGGTGTAAACTAAACAAACAAAATAAGCAAAAATTGTAGAAAACTTGCCTGGAAATTTCTGGAGCAACTACCTTGAAAGGAATACCATGGGTGTAATTCTTGTGAAATGCCTTGTGAACATTCTCGTCACCTTCATCACCAGTAGCATACTTGAACCCGCATGTTTTACAAGTATGTAGTAGAAAATTTGATTGACCGACTTCCAAGTGTAATTGGACATAGTTTCTCTTCTTGTTCAGAACCTTACTACACTTGGGCTGTTGCAACATTGTTAATTTTTCTTCTAAATCGAGATCCTTTGATTCTTTGTTATTCAGCCCATCCTCAATCTCACTGTAAATAACCAATCTCTAAAATACCAAAAATTCTGAAAAATACTACCTAATCTCATAGTTCATACAGAAATTTCAAGTTATTTTTAATTAGCAATAACACACTAGAAACAACACGATTCTCAGTCATTAATTGTAATTTTGTTGCAAAAAGTGACAAGAAGACAGACGAATTAAGCCATTCTTCTCGAAGTTTTAACCTCGGAATTTTACAAGCAACTACATGATGTATAATATTTTTATTCATTAAACGATAATAAATACTTCTTATACAGAATAAGTTAAAAAAAAAAAAAAAAGAAGAAGAAAGAAAAGAAAACGAAAAGTGTCAACGGACACTTGAATTAATGAATTAAATTACAGATGCACTGAAAATGAACCCTCAAATTGAATTGGGGGTAAACTGAAACTTCCAAGTGACGAATTCAATAACTGGACACCCATCAATCAAATAGTCGCATCAGAAGTAATATAATCCTCAAAAATAGCACTACCCAGATATGAAATTATGAATCTGGGTTATGTACCTGTCTAAGCATCGCCTTGTGCGTTTATACGTGACGGTGATTTCTGGCTCTTTCGTAAATGTTTCAGAACAATCACCAAAAATGTTGGAAAACAGAGATGCGTTGGAAGCATCTTTTCGCCTAGGAGAACTGGGTTTGAAGAAAGTACTTATCTTCGATTGCATGTTTCAATTTCTCTGTTTTTTCCTTCGCACTGCAGAGAAAAGTGAAGAGCGAAAGGTGGAAAATCTCGGTTGAATTGGGTTTCGCGCCATAGTAATAGTTTTCGAGAGAGTTTTGCCTCCAAAACCGCGAACATTTTTGGGCTTTCGGCTTTTTGGGACGTCGGATGCTACTTAAGCCCAACGATCCAAAAACTCGATGGATTGTCCAGCCATCCGAGCGACGTCAAAAATGTAATTACATTGAAAGCATGGACTCTAATTTCGCTACGTTTGCAAACTTTTCGCTACATTTTATATTTTATCACATATTATAACAAGATAAATGTTAGAGAAAAAAGTAAAGAGGAAAAAAGCTAAGGAAAAAAATTAGGAGGAAAAACTTATTTCCAAATAAGTAGTGCTATTTAGTACCACTGGTGCTTGACACCATATCAAGGTGGCAATAAATGATAAGTTGAATTAAGTGAATCATTTATTTATTCATTTAATTTCACTTATCATTTAATGACACATTGGATGCCACCTAGACTGGTGCCAAATCACCACTGGTGCTACATAGCATTATTCTTCTAAATAATGTGTAGGGGAAAACCAAGACAAACTCAATGAGGAGGAAAAACCTAAATGAGGGGCCAATTTTTTCTCCCTAAAATGACATTTTACACCTATACATTATTTACATGCATTAAATAAATGGGGGGAAACCCCAAAATTTGGGTTCTCCCCGCCCCACCCCACCTTACCTCCAAAACAAACAATAATGATGCTCTTATTCACACTTTTATCATGTATTTATACTTAGGTGGGCTTAGCCTCAAAACTGGTTTGCAATGCTTTCTCATGCCTTATATGCTTCTTTGAGATTATATCTAATTAGATCCTCGCCTGTGCGCTGCTTGAGAAGAATATGAAAAAAACTCAAGTACCTTAAGAGTACCCTATTATACTACTCCAAACCAATAAAAAACTCATACGAGGGATATTGACTTTATTTTTAGGACCCTTGAACCCATGTGTGGGTTATGATTGGTCTGGAGTAACGGATATTTTCTAAAAGAATACATATCAAATTATTTTTAAAAATATGAAATTAAGTTTTTTTCTTATTTTTGTATGATGAAATTTTATAAGGTTATGATACTCAAGAATAACTAATTTTTAATCTCAACTAAATAATAATGTAATTTTGTTCTTATAATATTAAAGTAACTATAATTTACAACAAAATTTAACCTAATTATTATCATTAAAGCAAATGAATATAATTTTATTTTTTTACACTAATTTAGATAAATGACATTGTATAAAATAATTCTTACTTAGGCAGTGTCATGTACTTTAAAAATATTTTTTATTTGAAACTATAAAACCAGATAGTATGAACACGATATAAATTAATAATACATAAAAATAGTCGTAATTACTAATATATGATCGGTAATAATTAAAAAATTACAATTATAAATTTCAATTAACTTAATGATATATATGTTTAATTTATATTAATTATAAACTACAAATTTCTAGCAAGTGGACATTTATATATTGTTTAGACAATAAGATAATCAAATTTAACCATAGTTTAAGTTATATATTAGTTATTAAATTGAATGTTGCATGTTTAAAAAAAAAAAAATTGAATGGTGAAATTAGTCTCATCATATAACTTGATCATATCATCACAATTAACAAAAAAATAGTTTGCAAAAAAAAAATTATGATTGGATCTTACTCAAACTTAATTATCCATAGACGTAAAAAACATAGAATTAAAACATATTTTGATGTTCAATCAAAATTCAAGAGTTAATTGAAACTTAGATGTTTAGGTTTGTGTTCTCCTATTTTATATACTAAAAAAAATGTAAGTGAAATTAATTTAAATTCAAAAAGGCTTTTTAAGTATATAAAAAAAAATTATTTCTAGAGTATAAAAGAATGCAATAGTAGGCATCGGAAAAAAAAAAGAATATTTCGTATTATTTTTAATGTTAATTTCAATATTAAGATATATATATATATATATATGTATATAAGAGATTCGAATGAAAGAGATTAAAATGAAATTGGAAAAGATAGGATGCACAGTTAGATAAATGGTTAATGCTGAAGAGAATAAAAAAATGAAAAAAATTTGAAAATTCAGAATACCACATGTATTACCCCAATAGGAAATAAATGTCACGACGCTCTTCCGATCTCAAACTTTTTGGCGGGAAAATTGAGGTACAAAAGTACTGCAACTTAATTCTTTATATATATATATATATTTTCTTTTCCCGTCAAATTTTGGCTAAGTCTAAAACCATAAAGGTCATATACACTGCAGATTTAATTGTTTTCAAATTTACACTTCTTTATCGTTTTTGAAACACCATATAATGTTGTGCCCCCCTCCGCCCGTTCATCAGAGGCCCCCAAGCCTACCGAGTGCGGCTCAACTGAGTAAACCTTTCAAGTGGATATGGTCATTGAGTCGATTGGATAGAAGCAAAGCAATTTTATTGGTCCAAGTGGTAGTGAAATTCACAGTAATTTCATGTTTTGTTAATTTTTCAACCCTCTACTCATTCATTGCCAGGATCAACAGCATTTCAATCACCCTTCTCGTGTTCCTTAAGACAATAGCTTATTTCATGAATCCTGAATGAAGTTCCAACGCATCCCCTCTATTAAAGAAAATCGGAAGTACCAAATCAGTAACTCCAAATCAAGTCTCGACCAGTATATTAGATCTGAATACAATAACTCCCCCCCCCGACCATCCCGCTTTGCTTTAAGAACCGCCCCACAGGGAGGGGGCCGCTTCTTGACTAGACCCTAAGTCCAGTTAGGCCAAGTTTTTAAGTAGCCTTTACACAGCCCCATTTACTGTAAATGGGAAATTCAATAATCCACACGAGTTATCTTGTATATGATAATAAAACATACAAAACAAGCGATCGGCTATAATGCATTTTCTGAAGTTGCAGCACCCGCAATGTGGCTGTTTTAGCTGTACATGTTTCATTCCCCAACCACCCTCTCATTTGCTATAGAACACACCAAAAAAGAAGGCAACATCTGCTAAAATACAAAATTGCAGGTGTAATGAGATTAAAGTATGCCTCGACTCAAACCATGGTCTGCCGCAAGTAGTCACTCAAGCACCGATGCACCAGGCCTCGGAAGTGTAGACTGTATGAAGTAAAATATTAAGCACCATTTCTGGCCCATGAATTTGTTGATGTGTGAAAGTTGCCAGTTGGGACGAATTGAGAGGTGCTCTAACTTGTCTCCTCAACATGCTAATTACTGACAGCATTAAAAAGAAAAGAATAAATCAAGAAGTCTGATATGAAGAGGGAAATGCAAGGAGAAAATATTACACGGTTTTAAGCAACTATTGAACGACGGTAAATTCTAAAGGTTTAAACACAGCCGTGCACACGTCTACAACATAGGGTACATCTGAATTGCTAACATACATAATCCTCAAAGAACCTAAGTCTTGGCAGATAAGCCCATTTGTTAGACCATAGTGTCACAAATCCTTTAATTTGGAAACAAATTACTAGAACATTAAAACAAGAGGAACAGCTAGCTCAATTACCAACAGTGCACATGAGAGATGATAAATACCCTTAGATGTATCGGCACTGATACTTCACTGTCCCTAACTATGCACTGAAACATTTTGTAAAATCAATACAAAAGAACAATTACCTCGATTATGGGTCTTCTTTGCCAAACATGGGTAGTCAAAGAAAGGAGAAGGTATTTCTCTCATGCAACCATTTACACGCTACCATAAAATTAAAGACGTGTCATTTCTCCAAGTTATCGGAGTCCCATTGAATTGATTTACTGCCGATCACTTCCAGTCTATCACATGCACTTTGGATCTTATGCCTTTCGCCTATAGTCAACTTGGTCTCCAAGGAAGACTGCAAAATGAAGTTATGGTCACATTAGGTAAAGTTACCAATGAAGACATCCAGAAATCAATGTAATTATGTGTTATGAATATTGTTATCCTTACCAGTAAGGTGCTCAGATTCTGCATTATTTTCTTAATTTGCGTCTTGCATGATGCTGAAAGAATACGTTGAATCTTGAGATCTTCATGCATGAGCAGCAGCAAAGAGATAATGTCACATAGCCTACTTGAACAACCAATTTTGGAGGAAGCCTGACTATTTGTACCAAGCAATGAACAAATCTCAGAAACCCATGCTCCCATCACATCTAATACAAGATTCAATAGCCTGTTGCTCCTATGGAACAGAAAAAACGCAGGCAGAAGATAATATTGTCTTCTGTTTGCATTAATGGCATTACTAGAGGTGGGATCGTCTTCCCCATCATTCTGCATCAAGGTGATGGAATTTAATTATAGCAGTGGTGCTCACCAACCCCCAGAACAAATTATATAAATTTAAAAATTCTGATATGAGCTAGGAGTTGCATAAACTTTGAACAGAAATATGTAATGGTATAGTTATGCAATGTGTGAAAGCCCCCATAACTGATCCTTAAAAATGCATCAGGATTAGAACTTGAATTCCGATGGCCACAAAAGGAAAACTGCAAAAGGTGTTGAGGGATGCAATTGGACTTGAAATGAGGTATTTAGTATTTCACTTTTCATCAGTCTGTCCACGAAGTATTCACATTACCCAATATTCAAATCATTTGAGTTTCTAGTTTCTGTTTTACAAGTGGTCACGTGATATAGGAAGAAATCTTAATTAAAGCAATGGAGTAAACATCACCTCTACATTGTGAAAAATTTCAATTCGGGTCTGGCCCAAATTATTTAAAATGATTTCCTTCAGAATCCACCACTTCTGTGATCCACATACTTCCACCCACTTCTACGGAAGTGAGGCTAGTAGAAGAGAGATTTCATGGCAATAAGAAAGGAATTTTATTGACTTGGAAATGCCGTGTCTAGTAGTCTAGTATACCTATCAGAACTGCTTAATTGCACAACTCTGAGAATTCATTCTAGGATAATCACAGTGAAGGAGACAAGAAACTATAGCATTACTGTTTCCATCTGTCAAGTCTGGTGTGTAACGAAAAATGGCACAGCCTTCATTAGTACAAAAGGATCAAGAATACTATATATATACATATATATATGTATATGTATATCTCAAAGAAAGTAAACAAAAGAAAACTTACAGATACAATATCCATCAAGTATTCTGGAAGGCCTTGACTTATGTCGATGATACTTTCTGGAGAAAGTCCTGTGGGTTTGGAGTCGAATGTAATAAGCAGTCTTAGTAGAGCGCACATATTATCCACGGGGTGTTTAGCACACTGAAGCATAGGAAAAATAACAGAATGAAGAGTCCCACATCAATGAAATGTTATAAAAATCAACACAGTTAGAAAGATATATAGAAGGAATCAATCAGAAATATGATCAGATTTTCACGAGCCTTATATCATAAAAATGGGAAAATCAAACGACTAACGAAAATGAAGCAAAGAACATGGAGATAAAACTTACAGTCTGATCAACAATTATTTTCTCCAGCATTTGGAAAATGAGACGAGCATCACCAATCTCTGACAGGCAAGAGCTGAGAACATAAGTGACAGATTTTAAAGTCCCAAACCTTGCTTCATGCTTCAGAACAGGATAGTTGTTTTCTGCAACACAATCAATTTAATACTTTTAATGACCATATCAAAGAAGAGATCAAAGTTGAGCTTAAAAGAATAATAAGAAAAGATAAACGGAAACTCCTACAGCAAAAATAATACGAGATTCTCAAGGAAACATCAGATACTTCAAATAGGAAAACATAATAACCCGATTTTGATGGGTCCCTAAACCCTAAATATCAGATACACCAATTAAGAAAGTATAATAAACTCAACTTTAAAGGGATCGTTCTCTACATTGTATCTCATAAACATCATATAACCACTTATTTTGTTAAAAAGGGCAAAAATGGCTTACATCAAGAGCCAGTTTCAATGTGTTTAAAAGAACATTTGCACAAAAGTTGGCCTAATGACCAGGATAACATTTCCCTTACAGATCATTACAAAAGCAGCATCACAAACAAAAAGGTGGGAAAATACACAAGAGAAAAAAACATTATTGCTAATTTCAATATCAAAGTGGATATTTAATGTGACTGGCTATCTTAGCTATTATTAACCTTCTTAATCATCTGTGAACTCCTTTGATTTGTGAAATTTATTTGACAACATTTCAGAAAAAGTAAACAGATCAATATGGTGACCAACTAAACTTACAAGCATGCTATGGATAGACAAGTTTAAAAACCATGTGATTAGCAAGTGATTTGAAATAAGACTTGGAAACTGTTTCGGTATGTGCATCAGTAGAGAGAAAAGTTCTTGTGAAATATCAATTGGCTAGCAACAGATCTTTTTCTTTGAAGAGTTTAAAATGAAATATAGAATCCAAATACGACGTGATAGGCACATTTCATGACACTGTATATCAGGGAAAATAGCGAAGACAGTGTATGGTAAATACACACAGAAAGAGTTATGTAAGCATGCATACTAGTGAATTTGTTCTCCTCTCTCCTGCAACTGAGATTTTCCACTAAATTATTGTTACATACATGAAGGAGTACTTAATTTTGTTTTTAGGCAATTCATGATTCATTTTCAGTACCAATTATCAAGATTTTATTACCTCAGGTGTTTTGACAGCTTCTCGAAGGGTATTTCTCTGACTGAGATGTAAGTGTTGAATTTCTTATAGAATCACATGGAAGCATGACAAAGTGATAGCACACAGGAAGATTTCGCTTCAATTCAAGATTTTATTGACTCAAATGCAATCAACAACCGGTGTAAAATCAAGAATGTAAACTACAATTGGAAACCAGAAAAGTAAGTGAAAAAAGGAAAGAATAAAGAAAGTGTTTGTCTTGTTTATTCAATTTTATCATAGATGGCATTCGTCAAAACTTGCAATTGCAATAGGGCTAGTTTGAGAGAGTTTTCTGAAAATCATTTCTCTCCAAACACATCATTTAACCACGCGTTTAGAAATATATATGTGCATACATGCATATGTACATATGTGTGTGTACTGTTTCATGTAATCTATTATTTCATCTTCAAAACACATTTTTCAAAAAGATGAATTTTCAAACAAAAAGCTCTCCCAAACAAACTCATGTTATACTTAGTGATTTTTCAGGTACGAGGTCCAAGGTATTTCTCTTCAACTAACCAAGCGTTCTGCCCGACATAGCAATCAATTAAAAGTCACATGCAATCAGTGCTTTCAGAAACTGACACCACACAGTTTGTTCATACTCAGCTGCGCAGACGTAGATGGTCAGGAACTCCTTCCCACCAGTACTATTCAAATCAAAAATAAAATAACGGGCAAAATAATCAGGGAAGGAAATAATCAACCATAAGTATTAACTAGAATACCACTTTTGCAGTGGAACCCAACTGTAAGATAATGAAGAAAGAAGATTTGTGAAGTAAGGAGATGGTTTCTGAGGACTGAATTTTTTAGGGTGCAGATGGACAGAAATCCATTTACTCCTTTTTGTACCTTAGGGGAGAAAACATCCGTTACAGAGTTACAGTTGATGAGTAGTAGTTAAACAGAATCCCTGGCAAGGGAAAAGAGGAAGAATCCGAAAGATACTTGAATTTCTAAAATGCAGCAGTTTCGAAAAAATATAAACACCAAAGGTAATACTAAGGGAATTTATCAAATTATAAACAAGACATACAATTATGGCTCAATTTGGAGGTACCTGGATAAACTTGGAACTTTGAGAGTAGAGTTACATGAAAGCTAATGTAGTCAGCAACAACAACATGCCCATCTCTATAAGCTGAATGCAGAACTTCTAAGATCCGGAACAATACAAATGGCTCCAAATCAGGGCCTGCAGTAGACACAGAAAATTGAACGATTTTCTATAGAGAAGAGGGAGGGAGGGGGGGGCAGTAAATGATATTTCTTATACTTAATACTATAAACTTGTTTAGGCGGGGTTTCTTAAGAGTCAATTTTTCTTATACTTAATACTATAAACTTGTTTAGGCGGGATTTCTTAGAGTCAATTTTCCTCCGAACTCATTTTCAAACACACATTCTTTATAAATGCTATTTTTCATGCAATTCAACAAATTTTCCTTCATTTTCAACCACATATTCTCCCAGAGAGTAATTTTCTCAACAAAAATATCTCCCAAACAAACTCTATGACATATGTATTCCACTTTTATTTTAAACAAAAATTATCTCCATTGTGTGTGCTCCCTCTTATGCACAAGAAAGAAGCAGAGCCTACCAATGGTTTTACATGCCTACACAATAATAATCAAGAAAAAGCACAAGCTGCCAGTAGTACAATATATACATAGCACCAGGTAATTAAGGATCCATGTCAATATCAATTGATAATAAATAAATAAGCAATTAATTGCAGAACACTCCGTATGAGTTCCAAGACGATAAAGACGTTACAGTACAAATAAACATTTAATGTATACAGAAATGCATTTGTATGTAAATTGCAAATCACACATAAAGCTGATAATAGAAAGCGGAGAAGCTTGTAGCATTGAACATTAAGGGTCCACTCGAAAACCATCTATAAATAGTTGTATCTATAAATAAAGTAATCATTGTACTATTTCAGACACTTGGCAACCGTTATACTTGACACCTCACAACCCCATCACATTAAGCCACAGTTCTTGACTTTTCAACAAACATGCCATGTAACAAAAATTCAAAAGATCTTGCACCTGTTCTAGATACTTACACAAGCAACATGATACAAGCGATTGCAGCAGAAGGGAGTCAATGAAGGAGAAGTAATAAAGGCAACATATTGAGATTTCCTTAACATCTTCAGAGAGCCTAATGAATGGACCATAGCGTACAATTCCTACAAAATAAGGAACGAGTTACCCACACAACAAACTAAATCCATCAAGAAATGAAGAATGTAAAGCAGAACTAGAACTAGGTTTTTATGACAAAAGGTCCTTGCCTTCATTTATCTGACTGCCATAGAAGTCTCTCAAAATATACTGCATATTGTCAAATTCCTGAGAGAAAGTAGAATTAGGAGGAGCAGCTTGTCCCAGGCGAAGTTGAAGGCTCAACACAGCCTGCAAGAATAGCAACCATCCACTTATGGTTATGATAATCGCAATAATGAAAGCTTGATAGCTAGGTGACAGAGATTGTATCTACAAAAGAATGTGAATGCAAGAAGACACCTTGGAACATGTAGGGTTCTTGTCACCTAACAAGAATAGCAATGGACAAAGCTCCCGAATCCATGTGATCTGATAATCTAACATTGTAGGATCAATTCCATCCATGCATACCCAGCATTTTTCCTGTTGTTGAGCGGAAAACTTGAGATGACAGTGAGTCATGCCTTCTACAATCTGATAAGAAATGCAATCATGTCTCCAAAATATTATCCTACCTCCTCCAAAGGTAGAAAAGAAGAAAAAGTTCCTTTTTCTTTTTTGACCAGGCTATGCACCAAAGTGGCAAAAATGGATTGGAGGACATGCCAAACTACTTGCAAAACATTCTATGGTAAAAGAAAAACTATATTCAATACCGAGGAACTCTTTTCTAGTAAAAGCAAAATTGTTCTTGTTGATGCCCTTAAATAAGATCGGAAGAGCATCGAAATTAGATATTTTATATAAATCTGATTAATATAGCAAAAGAGTTATCGAATATATTTCTATGGAAAAATAGAACATCTTGTAGAAGTCTTTGTTAAGGATTTTCAGACCAACCTACGTTTGTTCAAGGATCCTTTCATGCATTATGTTAGGTATCAAGGAAAATCAGTTCTCGCTTCAAAAGGGACGTCTCTTTCGATGACACGACGCTCTTCCGATCTGGTAACTTTTTGGCACTGTTATTTTTCGCTGTGTTTTCATCCAAGAAGGATTTATATTTTATTTATTTCATATCCAGTCTGGAGTTATTTCATATCCAGTCTGGAGCAAAGATTTACTTACCAAGTTTGATGCTTGTTTGGAATAGTTTAAAGAGCTTGTTCTTGGGAGATTTACATAAATCAACAAATTTATCAAATCATATATTTTTCACAAGAAAACAAAATTTCACACTTCCAACAATCCTTTCTTATATTTCCACCAAACATTCTCTTATAATAACATAAATATACTTAGACATAACGCTCCCAAGAACAAGCTCAAAATAGATGCGGATATAGTTGCGGACCTTATAAAATTTTGTGAATAATTAGTAATTTTGGGTCTTATGATATCGGTGGATAAATTAGCTAAGTCACAATTTAACTTAAACTAACTAAACATGAGATTGAATTGCTTGCTTAAAGCATGTCCAACTCATAATTGGGAAGTCAACAATGTGATATGTCATCAAACACCATCTTGTCCTGCTGTCCAACTAGTAATTGCATCTCCGCATGTCTATTCAAATATATGCTTGGTCTGAATACATAATTATGATAATGGTATTTCAGAAAACAAGTAAAATATTGTCTTCTTAGATTGATGCTAAAGTTCGACTAATACCATTGTTATACTTTCTTCAACAACCAAGAGAACGACATAAAAGGTTGATGACATAAAGTTTTTGAAGAACCAGGGATAGACTTCTTACAGGATCAAGCATTTCATTGATTGCAGAAAGGCAAGCTAATTTCATTGAAGACTCTGGATGGCAGTTCATGAAAGCTTCTGTAAACGACTGCAAAAGTAATGCTGCATTGTTAGATTCATCATTCAACTTTCAAGGAACCCAAGTCACAAGATGTAGGAACAGCAGACTCTAATTGCAGATAAGCAAGATCGGAAGGGCCAAAGAAGCTGATAATGAGCATGATATTTTAAGTAACATAATAAGCAACCACACAGCCAAATTAGAGGGTGTTTAATTTAGATTTCTGAGCATTAATTTTGTGAAAGAGCGATTTTTTGGAAGAATGCGTGGTTGAAAAGGAAAAATTACGAATTTACGTGCAAACTTATTTTAATAGATAAATGCGTGGCTGAAAATGAGTTTAAGGGACAATTGATTTTGAAAAGGGTTAATTTCGCAAATCGTCCCCAACCTTTAGGTTAAGAACCGGTTTCGTCCCCAACCTTTTTTAAGACACACCACAGCCCCCAACCTCTCAAAAATGCACACAAATCATCTCTATTGCTACTATTCCGCCAAATTTTTATAAAAAAGACGATTATACCCCCCCATAAACATTTTAAACTTTTTTTAAAAATATTTAAAAATAATAAAAAAGTAAAAAAACCCACCACCCCACCCCACGTCTCCCTTGCCGCCGGCTGCCGGAATGGTCCATTCCGGCGGCCAAAAGGGGGGTGAATCCCCCCCATTTTGCTGCCGGAAATGGCAGCAAAATGGGGGGGAAATCCCCCCTGCCGGAAATGGCAGCCAAATGGGGGGTGAATCCCCCCCCATTTTGCTGCCATTTCCGGCAGCCAAATGGCTGCCAATTCCGGCAGAAATGGGGGGGTGAATCCCCCCCATTTTGCTGCCATTTCTGGCAACAAAATGCGGCCGGCAATGGCAGCCAAATGGCTGCCAATTCCAGCAGAAATGGGGGGTGAATCCCCCCATTTTGCTGCCACCCCAATTTTGCTGCCATTTCTTTTTGGCCACCAGAATGGCCCCTTTTTGGCCGCCGGCATGAACCATTCCGGCGGCCGGCCGCCGGCAGTCCAGGAGACGTGGGGTGGGGTGTGGTGGGTTTTTTTTAGTTTTTTATTATTTTTAAACATTTTTAAAAAAAGTTTAAAATGTTTGTGGGGGTATAATCGTCTTTTTTATAAAAATTTGGCAGAATAGTAGCAATAGGGACGATTTGTGTGCATTTTTGAAAGGTTGGGGGCTGAGGTATGTCTTAAAAAAGGTTGGGGGCGAAACCGGTTATTAACCTAAAGGTTGGGGACGATTTGCGAAATTAACCCTTTTGAAAAATCCAAATCAAAGAGGACTTATATCAACATAACGTCAACAAACCTGGAGAACACGAGACCTCCAATGACCCGAAATTTGCATAGCTAATTTTGGGATGTACGGTATAAGCTGAAGTAATTGCTTTTCATGAAACCCTTTGTTTGATTGTATCTGCAAAAATAATGTTCATTTTGTTGTTTCTCAGCAAAACACATCACCTAGAAAACCTTCAGCTGATCAACAATGAGAAAAAGAATATACAAGCCCAGATCCCTTGTCTAACGATAATAGTGTATTATTGTAAAGCTGGGATAAAAGATACAATTAGCACCTGAAGGAGAATTTTACCGTACTATCAGCTAAACCAACTTGATATATGTGCAGAAGATCATCCTGCACTTTAACAGAAATTCAGAAACAAACCTTCATAGACAGCGATCTTTCAATGAATTCCAGATACTTTTCCAGTAAAGCAGTGGAAGGGTAGTCCCAGTTACTTAATTGCAAAAATATTTCAGTGATTAACATATTCAGCATGAAAACTCGATCATCATCCTGCAAAGGCATAAATAGAACAGAGTAGATAAATTATGTTCCTTCAAAGAGACAAGATCCATCAAGGGTCATTATACCACCAAAAATAACAACAAAAGCGTAGTGTTGGTATAGCAAAATGAAAGAAAGCAAAAAATTAAAATATCTGACATATAAAATAGCTCCTCAACAGTGCATTTCAATAACATGGTTGAAAAAAAAAATCAAGAATTAAGAAACTATAAATCAGATAAATAAAGTGGTGCTGACAACTTTAGGAAAGCAGTTCGCTCCGCCACACACATCAACATTTAGATATTTTCATTTAAGGTGAGCTAATGTTCATTTTCAAACATACCAAAAAATGATATTGCAGAAAGAAAGGCATAAATGGCCCCTCAAAAGGAATAGCAGCAGGAAAATTTTTAGAACAGAAAATCTTGCTTGGCACTCGGTGAGTTCAATGGGTTCATAAGCCATGCAGGTTCATAAAATACCATTATTATACCTTTCTTGATTGGTGATGAAGCAGGTTTAGGGGAAAAATATCCCACAACTTCTTCAGCATTGCTAGTGAGATAAATTGATTGCTAGTAGCAGTGTCAAGCTTCTGCCAGGGAGGCAGAAGAGTTTGTGGAACTTGTTGGCTTCTGCCAATGCCAGAAACCAGAAACCTGATTATATGATCTATGCTTTGAAATATCAATAGCATACAGTCAAATGATTGTGCATCTAGCTGGGGAATGGTGTGAGTCATTGGCATGAAATCTTGAAAACAACTAAGGAGAATGGGCAAAAGATCCTTCAGTTTGTTGCCAACTTCAGTGAACCCTGAAAAATATGTTATTAGTGTTTATAACTACACCAGGTCCATGTTTCACTGGCAGAATGCACAAAAAAGGAAAAAACAGAAAGAACTGAGGGAAAAAACAAACTTTCTTTCAAAGGAAGAAAGTCGGTACACTATGGCAATTGAGGGGAAGCTACATAAAAATTTAAAGATAAAGCTAAGTGCATACCGGTCGGCTCGCTGGAGACCTCAGGATCAAAAACATGAAGAATGTCTTCAGCAGGAGTGTACTGCAAAGTTAGCTTTTGCATAAGAACTCAATGTAAACAACCAGCTAACAAATATGCAAAAGCAAAAAAACCAGTTGTCCAGGACTTAATAGGTTTAGAAAACAGACCACTACAGACAGATCAACTTATTGACTTTACTAGCCGTTGTCATTGATATAAGGTAAAAAAGACAGGCCATCAAAAATCAGTCCCCTACCCATAGTTCTTTATAGAACTTGCTTCGCCATATCCAACAATGTAGTTCTTTAACCATCTCTTCTGGCCCAATTTAATTGTTTCAATTGCTCACACAACCATTTAGATAGGAGTCAAAAGGTTCGGAGATTAAGTCCCATCTAGGCTCAAGCGTCAAGTCTCTTAATATACTAAGTATGAAAGCATGAAATAGATCATTCAATAACAAAGAATAATAAAAGCAAAGTGTGATAATGTTCAAAAATCTCTCTGAAACACGCGTTGGTCTCCCATGTGCACCACATGAGAGAACCCACGGAAACCACAAGGCGTCCTCCCATGTGGTGCACATGGGAGACCGACATGTGTCCCAGAGCTACCTCCAAGAGGTTTTTGATCATTATCAAGGCAAAATGATTGTTTTAAAGAAGTGAGCTTTCAGTTATGGATCCCAAAAAAGGAAATGACTAGAGAATGCATTAATTGGCTAACGAGAAAGCACAAGATTGCTGGTCTTAACGAGTCCGTTGAATTTTGTCATCTTCGTAGACTGAATGGAGTAAATCACACATCTAGCTATAGGTTCTGTGTCCATATTGCTAACACAGTGTTCTCTCTGTAGTTAACCATATAAGCTTAGAAAGACAGGCATGGAGCAATTCCAATACATCCTCCTCAACATATTTGATCACTGTATAATGTTCTTCCAGTTTCCAGAGTTGTGCTGCATGAAACTGAGGCATAGAAGGAAGGGCATGAACGATATTTCTTTTTTTCAAGAATCAGTTCTTTTCCACATTCATTCTCAACCACATATTCCATAAGATACCATTTTCAACATCTCCCCATACTACTCTTTAAACACACATCCTCCAAAAAGAAAATTCACTTTTCACAAGATTAATTCTAAAAAACATCAAAACCATGCACCATCTAAATCTCTCCTTCAATATCGTATCACAGAAAGTTAAAAGATAACTAAAATATAATAGTTGCATTAAATAAAGAGAGGATACATTTTTAGATGACAAGTCATTCTCTCCATCATCATTATATGGCAACAACGACAAGCAGTGAACCAATCCACCAAGCGTGTTCTTCAGCTTGTTCTTGTCCTCTAGAAAAAATTGGTTCTTGCGCAAAATGTCTCCATAGTTCTGTAGAATCTGCAGATATGAAATAAAATATTAAGTGCAGATTAGGAACAAGGAAACAAACTCCACAGAGAAGCAAGATGATGATGGTTGTACACAAAGTCAACTATTAAACTAAAATTGCCTTTTTCTAACATCCAACAAGGAAACATGCGTCAGAAATGGCAAGGAAAAGAAAGAATATTCAAGAATTTTAGTTATAACTACAGCAATGCAACATTATGGACAAGTAAAGAAATCGGCAAGAAAGTAATCATTTACAATTTTTATAAAATCCAGCTCCAACAGATAAACCGACTCAGGCACAGAATAATCATATCTATTTTTATCCCTTCTTGTATGCATACAACAAAACGAATAAGTTGACATTTCAACCAGATGGTATTGTCATGCAAGGTGGTAAAATTTTAACAGATTACGGAAACGATTTTTGATCATCCACATAACTTAAGTCTATACCTTTTCAGCATACAAGGAAAATGAAAAGGGATAGTACTGGACTACAAGATCGAAAAATTTGAAAGCCATCAAGCGCACATCAATTGCTAGATGGATCATTGCATTGAAAATGTATGCCATCAACAAGGAAATTAATGGTCCCTGGTTATCCTACAAAAAGAAGACAGACAGCTGATTAGTGTAGAAAGTTTGAACCTACAAAAAGAAGACAGACAGCTGATTAGAGTAGAAAGTTTGAACCTACCTTTTCCACTAGGAAACTACTACAGCAGAATGGAAACAACACATGTCACCGTGTAACTTTAAAGGAATACCGAGGCGTGTAGATAGGATCCAAGGAAAATGACACATAACCAATGAAATGGCATATCACAACAAGCAAATTGAATCTCAGAAATAGGAAACAGTGAGTTCCACAGGATTTAATTCTCTATTGCAAATAATCAAAATATCAGTTTATATCGTCCTGGTATGTAAAATTGATGAATTTGATGTCTGAGGTCAGATAAGCAAAGGCTGGAAGCATCTATTGAGTCAGTAACATGGTGCCTTCAATCCAATTGTTGAAAGCTTCATTCTTGTGAAATAAGAACTTTTAGGGAAGCTCACATTCGCGCAATATATAAATAAGCCAAGACATCAATATTGTTGACTTCAGCACATCACACGTAGGATTTATCCTATAACACCATGAGGATGATTTTTATATGACAGGCTTAGGGTAATCTTCTTCTCTTCTCATTTTGAAATCTCCCCCTCCACTTTCTTGTCGCTGCAGTCTAATCATCATGATCAAATGTTAATTTTTACCCAAATCCATTGAATTTATGCCGGGTTATTACGTTATTTATATTTTGAGGCAAAATCTGGCTAACTCATTTATACCCACATATTTTGTTACTCATTTCCGTTCAGTCTATTTATATAGTAAAATAGAAATAAGAAAGTAAAATGGACGGTATATTAAAAGATGATAAGCGCGTGTGGGGACTTTTTTATTTTTTTCCCCTCCCGGGAAGTGATTTTCTAGAGAATATATGGTTGAAAAGTAAGATAAAATTAGGGAAAATGTGAAAATTGATTTTTTATGAAGAATTTGTTGAAATAAGGTTGACTGCCAAACAACTTCTCGGCAAAATTTAAGTCTCAGGATTTCAGTTTTGAGTTTCGAACTCATTCTTAGAATTATGTCTTGAATGTAATTAGGCGAAACTTATGTGTTTTCTACATTTGAGTTCTTTCAGTCCTGTACGCTTAAAGCAGAAAAATTATAGAATGTTCTTGAGTTTACTTAAAAATGCATTTCCAAAAATATGAAAGTAACCAAGTTTTCAATGTTTAAAAAACATCCCCCAAGTTTTTGCAAACAAGCTCCAGTTAGAACTAAACACCCATTTGAATTCCATTAAAAGAACAACCAAACATCAATCAAGAATTGTAATGGATACTCTGTCAAGGCAGGGTGAACTCTCTCTTTGCAAAAGTGGGCTTCAGAAGCCTCACTTTCCACCATAAGCAAGAACAGAATTGCTCATAGAAAAAGGAAGGAATATTGCATAAACCTTTTCCAGATTATCCCTTTTTTTCTTTTCTTTTTTTCTTTTTTCTTTTCTTTTTTTCTTTTTTCTTTTCTTTTCTTTTCCTTTTTTTTTTTTGGGTAATCCAAGTAGTTTGCCAACAAAATAAAATGCCTGCAGAAACTATAGTAATCCAAAGTATCTGCACATCCAAATTATTCAGCATAACAAGTAATACAACTAATGTAACAGTTTCTAACATTACCTCTTTAAAGCCAGGGAAAATTACTGACTTAAAAAGTTGATAAAGTGTCTCCCGGACCAACTTATCTTCATCGCCAATCCGTTCACGCAGTTTCTCTATAACAGCAAGTTTATGCAATTTTAGCTCCGCAGGGTGCTTAAGGAATATATCTTTGATACCAATCAGTGATTCTGGAGACAGAACAGGGTTTTTCACGTTAAACCCATTAAAACGAAAAAAAATCAAGGAAAATAACAAAAAACAGGACTCATAAGTACAGAAAATTAGCAGAATGAGGTTAATCATATTTCAATGTTATACAAAAATTATACTAGTGGAATAAACTTTAAATGGTCAGAATCCAAACTAAAAGAGATAAATCATGAAAATGAAATATTGTAGCCAAGATAATGAGCAAGTTAAGTATCTCTTAACTATGCAGCAAATCTTCTTTAGTTTAATCAATCATTTGGGACCAACTTATATCACAAACTATAGCTCAAGTAAAATACAGCTCAATTGCATGATAGTTTACATGTATTACACTTCGAACTTCTCCCATCTTGAGTTTCTTGTGATCCAACAAAATGTATTTCACATGGTGTAAAAAAAATTCAACCTTCATATTATTCCACAAAAAGTTCCATATCAGCTCACAAATTTTCCCCTCTTGCGTACATCTATTTCTAGGATTATTTCCCGATATATAAATTTGAAAAATCATCAACCTCAAAGCTCATATTGAACATGAACTGCACCCCGTCTGCACTCTCTAACATAGTTGTGTTAATTACTTGAAGCTATATATTGATAGGTTTGGCACTTGTTTATACAGCATTTATGATGTATTGTTGCTGATTAATGTAACAGCAAAAAGGGGATTGAAATTTGAAAAAGAAAGGTTCCACCTTTACGGACTTTAGCATTATGATGGCTTGAATGCTGAAGAAGCTCCTTCAATGTCAAACCCTTTTTGCTGACTGCTAAACCCGACTTTTCAGCGACCACACTCTGCTCCGGAAGAACTATTGATTTGGATTTGACCTCAGTATTTGTGGCATTCTTTGGAGGCGGCAATTTTCGACCAATTTTCCGCTTTATTTTCTGTAAAAACAAATTTTAAAAATGAGAAGATAAGATATCGCGTTTGAAATCCTTTTTTTCCCCTACAATGAAATTTGATGTATTTAATGGGTTTCGAATTATTACCTTGATGTCCACACCGCGTTTTTGCGACTTCTTCGACTGGGACTTTGTTTTCACCATTATATTGGCGTGCTGTTTGGGGGTTCAGGAGAGTGCGGAAAATAGGAGTTAGTCTGGAGGAGTGAACTGGGGTAAGTAGGGTTGCGCCGCCGTTAGGGACAAGATGGAGACGACGAAGCGGCGGTGTTCAATTCAAGCTGGTGGTTTTCATGGGTTTTGGGTGCTGTAGCCAGGGGGACGGGAACTACAGATTTTTTTTTTTTTTTTTTTTTTTTTTGGCACCAGGTTGCGCCGGTTAGGTTGCACGTAAACGGGACACGAAATGGACACGGGAAACGGGATTTTGAAAAATATAAAACATGAAATGTTATGGAAATATTATGTAGTAATTCTTATATTTTTTATTTTTTTATTAAATATAATTTCAATATTCAACCTTGAAATTCAAGTAAAAAAAAAGATATGTAACTTTAAAACACTGACTAATATGATTTAGATAACTAAAATATCAAAATCAATCCAATCTATTAAAAACTCAAAATTCGTTGTCATCACAAAATATTTATTGAAATGAAGTAATGCACAAGCTGAAAAATTTCAAAAAAGTCGATCAATTAAATTTCTTGAACATCATCGCCATCAATATCTATGACATTATCGTTGACATCATTAAATAACACTGCCTCCATCCCTGGCTCGTCTAAAGAAAGACTTGCAATGTCAAGTGCACCAACATCTTCAAAAGTGTCAAATTAGTCTCTAGCTATATCCCACATTTTAGTTTTTTCCCATGTAGTATTGTGGGTTTCTTCTTAACAAAAGATGAATATTGTTGTGAACATAAACCAAATCTTCAACATGTTTTGAAACTTCAAACTAGGTTAATTCTTAGATTTCTTTCACAATAAGAAATTTAATTAATTTAGTTTAAGTTAGTTTAAATGTTTATTTTATATTAAAACATTAATGAAATTACTATCTATAATCTATAATTTTTTTAACATGACTATAATTAAGTTTTCTTTTTTTTAAAAATAAAAATCTGAATTTTTCGCCTTAAAGTTTCCTAAAAGTTTCCGTAGTGTCCATAAAGTTTCATTAGAGTTTCCTAATTTCATTAAAAATTATGAAACTTTTTAAGAGTTTCCGAAACCTCTCCTAAGAGTTTCCAAAAAGTTTCGGTTTTCAAAACGTTTCTAACGAGAAACGCTAGGCTTTTTGGAGTTTCTGTGCTTCATAGTGCGGCGGATTAATCATGGCCCTCTAAAACCCTCACACTTAGAACCCTAAAAGAAGTAAATCACAGGATGTGCCTCAACTAGCTCCGCGGGTTCCCTTGTCTATTTGTACACTTTTGGGCACAAAGGGACCCTTATCCAAACCGATGGAAACATTATGAATTTTGTGCTCGGTAGGAGTCCAAGCCCCACACTGTCACTGGAAGCAAGACTTGCGCAAATCACTTGAGACCTACAATTTTTTCTAGTCCCATTCTCACAATCATAGCCAAGTCATTTTTCACGCCGATAGAAAATCAGTTTTTAAAATACAATTATAAACTGTAACGTTTATTTCAAATGCACATAGACATAGTATCTTACTGAAATACAGAGCAAAAATAACAATATAAACTCTTCATATATGGGAGTACAAACTATAATTAAGGTATTTATTATGAAAGATTTTTAAACTATAATCAACAATAAATGTGACATTCCAATTCTTTTAATTATCAATTCTACGAAGTCAATTAAAAATATAAGGACCAAATTTAATATGCACACAAAATTTAGGATTAAAGTGGAAACAAGAATTTTGTTATAAAAAAAAAAAAAGGGAAATTTCAGGAATTTTCGGGAGACTTGGGCCAAGTGATTCACACACACACACACATATATATATATTATAGGAACCCAATTCAAAGACACAAAAAGCAAGAAAAAAAAAAGAAAGAGAAAGGGGCGGACGTTTCTGCAGCAGAAGAAAAAAAAAATTATTTCTTTTCTTGAAAAGAAGAAGGAAGTCAATCAAATGGGTAAACTAGTAAGTATTCTTGTCTTCAACCTTTGAATTTATAAAGTTAAAGAATATGGATTTTATGGAAATTTTAAGAACATTTAATATTAGGTTATGATTTTATTTAATATATGTTCTAAATGCATCAAATAGTCATTTGATTATGAAATATGAGATTCTTGATACTAATATAGAGATTTTTAATAGGTAATGTAAAGATGAAAGTTTGGTATAGTTGAAACTTTATATGGAGGAAATGAAGTGAAGTTGATATAAGTTAGTGTGATAATTTTATGAAATGGTATTATGGTAGTTGAAGAAGTGGTGAAGCTAATAATGAATGTAAGAAGTGAATGTCTAAAATTTAATAGCAAATGTGAAAATTAATTAAGACTAAAAAAAAAAAACTAGTGTTTAAAGATCAAGAATTAGTATTATTTGTTACTTTCGTAGGCATTGAGACTTGAATGTGTGATGACATACAATTTCTAAGTTAGAATAAAGACTAGAGTATTTACATGAATTATGTAATATGTAAGGGCAAGTGTAGAAAATCTTATTAAAGGATAAAGATTAATGTTTAAAGATGAAAAGTAGTGTTGTTATTTCTAGTGGATATTTAAGATTTTATTAAGTGACATTATTATCATTTTAAGATGGAATAAAATCTAGAATGATTAGATAGAAGGGATAACTATATGTTTAATGTGAAAATAAGGAAATTTTAGAAAGTTTAATGCAATGGGGAAATTTTACTCCATGGAAATTTCATATTTATGAACTCTAGTTATGTAGAAAATTTTAGTTAGTGAATTGTGTTGCAAAGAAATAAAGGAAATGAAGTTAACAAAAGTTGGAGAAAGAGTAAAGGAAATAGATTATTAATTAAATTACTCATGTTTTATTTCAGGAGACACGGAAGAAATTGCAAGGGCCTATCAACCCAAGTAAATCACATATATATATAGTCAGTGAGTGGAATTTTCTCCAATCCTTGTAAATGAAATTTACTATGCTTTGATTTTTATGTGATGATGTGAAGTTTATGAAAAGAAAAAAGTTTTTATAGATATTTTGAAAGTTATTTTCTTATTCAAGAAATTTATGAAATTTGGAATGTGATGTTAATAATTTTCGAGATACATGATTTGAAATTCCCCGAATTGTATCCTATGTTTATGATCATGCCGCCTACGGGCGAAGGGGCCTATGTGCTAGCTATGGCTCAAGCTGTTTAAATTGCCGTCTAGGGCGAAAGGGTCATAAGATACCTATGACCCAAGCTGACTGTCTACGCGCGTATGACTTGATATCATGATTATGTGATGTGGGATACTTTTTAGGGGTGAATTCTATGATATTCTTGAAATGAAGTGAAGTTCAAGATATTTCTATCGTTGTAACGATTTATAAATAAAAGTGATTTACTTATGATTTGCTTGGATGAAATAATAATGATAAAGATGGTTTTGTCTAAAAGTATGAAGGTTTATTAATATTCCACTCACTGGGCATTAATGCTCACGAAAATATTTTTCAATGTTTTCGCTTCCAGGTATCAACTGAAGTTTGAGCAACACTTGGACTCCATTCTGGAAACGAGCATTTGACAAGGTTGGCATGATCAACTAGAATTGTAATAAGGAAATGTGTTTTGATATAGTGGAAGACATTTTGATATGTTGATATGTTTATGAATGTCAAGAAGAGAAGACTAGGGCTAACATACTTTTGTATATACATCTATGTAGAGTTCATTTTGTTAACATACATATTTGGCTTGGTGTGTTGTAGTGGTTGCTTGTGGTTTTGAGTTGTGCTGGAGTATGGGTTTGGTGAAATTGTTATCATGCAGGGTGGTTTATTCATAAAATAGGGAAGATGCTGCCAAAATTTTTAGTAAATTTTTACCAGAAAACGAGCCTAGGCGGTGAATTCTAACTTCTAGTTAGAATTTATCGTCGGCGCACGCCACATTTTTAGTATAGTACAGATACTAGAGGTGGGGCGTGTCAATTTGGTATCAGAGCACGATTTAGGGTCTATAAATGTATTATTCTTACATTTTGATCTTCTACATATTATGAATATGTCATAGGTGATCATGCCACGACGAGGAAGGGCTCGCAGCCTACCAGAATTGTTGCATCAAACTCCAGTTATACCGGAAGGGAGCAATATAGGAGAGGCTGGACGAGTAGAAGACTCCGTACACCAGCCTCGTGAACCTATTAGACCTGTAAACACGAATCAAGTTGAACCTGTTGTTCCTTTCCCTGTTGATTCCTATAAGCTAAGTAAAGAATTCAGTATTGAAAGAGCAATGAAGTTAGGGGCAAAACCTTTTACTGGCACAGCAGATGCGTCCGTTGCTGAGGTATGGATTGTAAAACTTCGACGTATCTTTGATGTGATGGGCTGCCCAGATGATGTGAAACTACGTCTGGCTACCTTTTTG
>CAVNYN010287365.1:0-16174 GCA_963692815.1 Nyctanthes arbor-tristis
CTTTGTGCAGGTTCGTGAACTGGAAAATGATCCACGTTTCAATGCCGGTGTAGGTTCTGTTTTGACGAGCAATGGGACTGTTGAAATGGAAGCTTGCATCATGGATGGAAATACAAAGAGATGCGGCGCTGTTTCTGGTTTGAGTACAGTTAAAAATGCAATATCTCTAGCAAGGCTTGTTATGGAGAAAACTCCTCACATATATCTTGGATTTGCTGGAGCCGAGGCATTTGCAAGGGAACAGGTTAGCAGTAATGATTCTAAACGAGTTTTGGTATATTGCATGAGTAGTTGACTACTCAGTACTTACGGAATGGCAGATTCTCGTACATGACTTCGATTTCTTCCAACCATTGCCTAATTGCCTTAAACTTATGTTTGATGAAACTTGGGCACTCCTTACCTCAAGTGTTAATTTGTAGCAACTTGTTGATGTTCTGGAGGACGTTTCAAACATGCTATGTGGAACGTCCTGATGTGGGAGATTGCATGCAATAGATGATAGATATTAACTTATTGCTAGAAAGTAAATTAATACCTATTTCCGATTTTTACCACAAACTTGTGTTTTAGGCATGTAATACACCAAATTAGGAAGCTATTATATAATGCGATCTCACTCACAGCATATGGCAGGTATGTGTCATTGTTGTTGTCCCGGAACCTGGTCTACAGTCATATTTCCACTTTTCATTTGTAGTCTAGAGCAACCTTGGCAGGACACCTTTTGGAAGTGCAAGTCCTTCCTTTTGATTGAAAATTTGCTGGGAAAATTTTTATTTTTATGTAATAATTTCCCTTTTGTCTGTGCTTCTTTGAATTGTTCTGGAAGTTTTCATCTCATCTAACATAAATTACGCATCAGGGTTATTCTTTAACTAGCTTATGATGCTAAATAAACTTATCATACCTGTATTTCCAACTATCGGCTATTGTCTTCGACTAATGATTGTTAACTGATAAGGTTACCTCACACTTTTAGAAATTAGAACTGTTTCTATCAGTTGACTAACTTGGTTAAAGTTTTCTGCTTTCTCCTTCCAATGTCATTATATTTCTTTACTTCATACCTCTTTTTCGACTTACATATGATTTAATTTTCAGGGGGTTGAAACTGTAGATGCTAGCCATTTTATAACTCCACTTAATGTTGAGAGGCTGAAACAAGCTAAAGAAGCTGACAGAGTTCAGGTATGTTCCTTTTCAACTGCCTCCCTTCTCTACTTTCCATTCCTTTCTAATTGAGATTCAACCAATATGGCCATTTGTAGGCTTTTAGTAATTTAATCACGGTCGTCTTCTCTGATTTATTACTTTTACCCCCCTCTTCAATACTCAAGACTTCCGAACTCTGTTTATAAGTTATTCATTATTATTATACTTCATCAGCTGCGAATTCTTGTAATAATAGTTCATCATTAATTTTTAGGCTAACAATCTTGAACTTCTTAACTATCGCTGTGCAAGGCAACTTCACAGGTGCAAGGTTCATGATTACTTAATGGCTGAAAATCAGCTTTTAAAAAGTAGTTTTTATTTCCAAGACTTAATATATGACGATAATAAAGTAGAAATTGGTCCGTTGAGTGGCTGCACCAAATATCTGAAAGGCTTCAAAAGCCATAAAATGGTTAGAATGCTTTAGCTTCAAGCTTTCTGACTTCTAGTAGGAAAACCTATTCTGTTGGTCTAAGATGAGTTATAAAGAAGAAGAGTATGTACTAAATTGATAACCAAGTAAATAAAATAGCAGGTCATACAAAACCCCGAAGTTTTGTGCTTATCATAAAGAATTAAATTTTTCAGCGTCTGCTCGTGACCGAAAGTCCATTAAAGGTATCACTTATCAATCAGTTAGCAAGGTTAGGAGTTGAAATACAGCAGGGATAAGCAACAATTCACGAATTATCTAATAAGAAAGAGAGAGAAGAATGGTTACTGTAAACCTGTAGCAATTTACTTTCTTGAACCTTCATCCAACTGATCATTTTAAACGGGTTACTGCTAAAAGCTATGTAGTTATACCTAATACAATTGAAATGTAAAATTAACCGGGTTTTCTCAATATTAAGCCCACTGACTTTTGTATCTAAAACGGATTATGCAGTCTCAAAATTTGTCACAAGGAATTACAATTTGAACAATGCAAATGATGTGACAAAGGCCTTAGCAAGAATAAATCTAACAAGTAGAAGAAAATCTGAGTTTCTTTTCCCTGAATTCCTGGGGCCTTCTTCTAGAAATCTCTTTTTTGAACCTTGTTTTGTTCGTGTCCATTGATTTTGGTTGGAACTTGTTCTGTGCTTAGAGTGATAGAAAGCAGAAAATGAGGATATATTTATGCCTCTCATAGTTAATGTAGACAGCAGTGTGAATCCAAAGCAGCTTGATGACTCTTAGGATTAAATAGGAGCAACATATTGATACCCATTAGCATTGTATATCTTGACTTATATTTGTCATTTATTGGCAGATAGACTATACACAACCCATACCGAAAGCTGGAGATGAAACATTAGTTCCAGATGGAGATAGTCGGCTTGGCACAGTTGGATGCGTGGCTGTTGATGGCCATGGAAATTTAGCAACCGCCACATCTACTGGTGGGTTAGTTAATAAGATGGTTGGGAGGATTGGGGATACGCCCATCATTGGTGCAGGGACATATGCAAACAATTTGTGTGCTGTCTCAGGGACTGGTAAAGGTGAAGCTATTATCCGTGCTACCGTAGCAAGAGATGTAGCTGCACTTATGGAGTATAAAGGGCTCTCTTTGGATGATGCAGCAAAATACGTTGTAGCAGGGGCGCCAAAGGGCACCACGGGCTTGATTGCTGTCTCGGCCAAAGGGGAAGTTACAATGCCGTTTAATACAACTGGTATGTTTAGAGCATGCGCTACTGAGGATGGTCACACTGAAGTAGCAATTTGGCCAGGTGAGCAATGCGATTGAAGTTGTTTCTCCATCAATAAACTGGTTATGTAATTTGGAATTTTTAAGGTTATTTTAGTCAAATTTACTGGCTCAGTATTTCAAGATTGAGACTTGAGATTCACTGCTTGTGCTCTTTGGTTGGCATTTTATTTTCTCCTCCAAAGCGTACCATGTTTCATGCATCGTTGAGGTAATGCTTTAATTTCTCTTTATGAGGCAAGACCCCAGCCTTAGGGCATTTTAAGAACGCATAAACTTTGCAAGAAATTCAAAAGTGTAATAGATAGTTTTATAAATGAATACCAAGAAATTTAAATCAGTGATTTTTTATGAATAGTGTCATTTATCTAAAATCGGGATGCTTTACTAGTTGTTTTAGTTGAAAAATCAATGACATGAAGTATAGATTAAAAATATTAGGTGCATAAATATATATATATATATGTGTGTGTGTGTGTGTGTGTGTGCATCAAAAGTGCAAACAAGCTAGGAGTAAAAGAAACTTAGTCAGTCCATTTATGATCCCACGATATTTTCCTAGTACCGTCTAGGTATAAAGTCCAAAATTTAGTTGGTTGTGTAATATATATATATATATATATATAGATATATGATAATCCAATGGATAACAAGTATTGGAGACTTGCTTGTCTCAAAAAAAAAGTATATTAACGTGACAATATTATGTATAGTATTGATTAGAATGACATGATCATATGTATGCGGTACCGCTATATACTATTTCCATCTAGTTGTTATGTTTCTAGTTTTACCAAGTTTTAGTTGAGAAGATTAATATAACCTCTAATCATATCTATATCTCTCGTTCAACGGTTCTTTTTACTGTATAATATGTCAATGTAAATAAACACTAGGAATAGTAACACATCAAGCCCCTTATCTAAAGGACATATCGGTCGAACTAATAGCTTTAAAAAATAAAATGAGAAGATGACAAAATACTGAAGCCTATATTTAATTAAAATATATTTTGAAAAGAAGACCGGACGATGATTTGCTGGGAACAATTCGTACACTGCGTTGCTAATTTTCATTTTATAATTCTTTTGAGCACAAAGAGAGAAGAAAGAAAGCAGCACGTCTTCCATAACAAAACCCTCCCATCCAGAAAAACCCTTCTTTGGCGTGCTTTCTTTCTTTCTACCTAGCTCGTTAACCTTCACGACCGACCGATCACCGACGAAACGACGATGCAAGATAGTGGCTTTGCATTCCGTTAGAAAACCCTTTTTGTGGCTTGGTTTTTTTCTTGGTGAAAACCCTCTTCTGATCTTCTTCTTCTTCTTCTTCCGGTACGTCCGTAATACTCAAAAAAGGCTTCGCTTTTGTGGAGAGACGTGGGATATCATACCCACGCGCTACGGGCTGTCTTCTTCTCTTCTCTTCTTCCTAATAATGGCTAAAAGAGTGCTTTTCGTTCAATGGTAGGTTCCTTTCTCTCTACTTATGAATTATTATTTTTTTTTTTGACACGTGGGGATATAGGGGAGGTAACCTTTGATTTAATTGGATTTTTCTTTAATTTTTTTAATTTACCGGAACCTTTGAATTTCTTTCCCTTTTAAAAACTTTTTCGACCTCTTTTCACAAAAAAGGAAAGAAAAGCTTAAAAGCTTTTTTGACCTAAATTGCTACCCCATTAGTACTGTAGATAAAATTCAAGACTTATTTTGACCAAATTTAATTTATGTAATTAAATGATAATTTTACAAATATATCAAGGGTACAAGTTAATCTTATCTGGTACAAGTTTTTTGGTTATCTACTGTTGATGAAACTCTCCAAGCAGTTTAGCAGATCAGTTTATATTATTATTATAATAATATATATATGGTTAGAAATACCGAAAAAGAATATGAAGATTTGAAACTGTAGATTACTTAATAATCTTGAATTTAAACAACAAGATCTAAACCAGAGTATAATTGATTTGTTACGTAAATGGAATATAAAAGCATGTTATTAAACACTTAAATAATCTGATTTTTAATTATATTATTTAATATACATATATATGACATTGAAATAATTTAATTGATTTGTTACGTAAACGGAATATAAAAGCATGCCTTTTTTTTTTTTTTAGGGAAGATGATATTTATTGCATACTCAAAATATACAAGTCATAAAATAAAGAGACCTCAAGACAAGAGGGAGCCTCAACTCAACAAGTAAAATCACCAAAAGAAATAGAAAGTTTAGCAAGCAAATGTGCTGGGACATTAGCCTCGCCTTTGGCAAAAGAGACAAAATAATTCTCTTGCCGCTTTGCTTCTCAAAGAAATGGCATTTGCTACTTGCATACAACTCATCTCAAAAATTACCTTTTGATATACCATTTCACAAACCCAGACAATGGCGTCTCTAAGGCCCCACGACTCAGCCTCTTTAGGCAAAAAAATTCCTGGCTGACACTTTGTAGGCCCTAGGTTGCAGGAAACGGGACACGGGGAAACTTGATTTTGAAAAATGTAAGACACAAAACTCTACAGAAGCGTTATGTAGTAATTATTAGTTTTTTTTTATAATTTCAATATTCAACCTCAAAATTCAATTAAGCAAAAAAATAAAAAAAAAGGGACACAAAAAAGTTGATATGCAACCTCGAAACACTAATGTTAAATTTCCGTTCCAGGCGTTTCATCAACAATTTAACTAATGTTAAAAAGAACTATGATTTGATTAGTATATAATTGAAATTATAACTAATTAGTAATTACCTCAAGTCCCAGCACTGAAATTAATATGCCAATTTTGGGGATAAAGCAGCGAAATTAATGTGCCAATGTTGGAGCTGGCCCAAAAGTTGAACGTTTGCAACTTAGAATTAGGTTAATTCTTAGACTTCTTTCTCAATAAGAAATTTAATTAATTTATTTAAAACTTAGTTTAAATGTGTATTTTATATTAAAACGTTAATGAAATTACCATCTATAATTTTTTTAACATGATTGTACTTAAGTTTTCCTTTTTTTAAAAATAAAAATCTGAATTTTTTATTGTAAAGTTTCCTAAAAGTTTTCGTAAAGTGTTTATAAAGTTTCGATAGAGTTTCTGAATTTTATTAAAAATTAGGAAAACCTTTTAGGAGTTTTCGAAACGTTTCCGGAGAGTTTCTGTTTCCGAAATGTTTCCGACACGAAACGCTAGCCTTTTTGGAGTTTCCGTGCTTCATAGTTTGTAGCACAAGACTCAAATTGGCCATTCACATCCCTAAGCACAACGCCTACACCAACTTTCCTTGATTGATGAAAAATTGACGCATCCACATTACATTTAATGAAACGTACTGGTGGTCTCCTCCAAAGGGTGTTCGGTTGTGAAGCTGACACCTCCATTCCCTGTAGTCGAACTGCCAGCCAATCATATAACTAGTTGAAAGCCGCCTGGACAGTTTGTTGAGGTGGTAGGTTATTCCCATTTCTCTGCTTCTAGATAGACCATACCAATGTAAAAGCTTTTTGCACCAAGAATCCATCTCCATTTCTCAAGATAGAGAACACCCATTCACAAAAACTAGTCTAACTACCCGTTGGTAAGTTAATCTTAGATAATCTCCCGCATTCCTTTGCAAACGAGCAGTGAATTAACACATGGCAAGTATCTTCAACGGCATTCCCACACAGTGCACATTAAGGCTGGACTCGGATACCTTCGTGGATCGGTTTGGCATAGGTTGGTAGACACTCCCTTCACACCATGCTTTGAACTTTCGGTGGTACTTTTACTCTCCACCACTTCTGCCATTCACCCAGTTTCTTAAAATCGTTCTCACTCCACTAACCTCCATAACCACTCTTTATCCAGACTTAACAGTATAGGTGCCATTGAAACTATAATGCCAAACAATGCGATCATTGCAAGGAGTTAATGGAATAGGGATTCTCAAAATTGCATCAATATCCCGCTGCATAAACAAATGCTGAAGTGATTCCAAATTCGAAGCTGTTCTCTCTGAAATAACCAGATCAGATGCTTTAATATCAGCAACATCTGGATTCTAAGGCTTTTAAAATTTGTTTTCTTTCAAACTGATGCATGTATAATGAAATGGTTGGTTTAGAGAGATATGTTCTTCTAAATTCTGAGTTTTGTTTTCCCTCTTAACCAAAAAATTTTAGCTTGTGGGAGAAAATGGCTCAAGAATTCTTCATTTTCAAAAGAATAGGTAATATGCAGACATCACATGGGAGATTTTGTTTCGAAACAAATGATTATGTGCTATATTTGGAAATTTTAAGAAGCCATGTAGATGCAAAAAGGCTGAATACTGGGACCACTCGCTTTTTTTTTTTTTTTTTTTGGGAATGGGAGGTCTTGGTCTTGGCAATATAAGGTATATATTTTGTTTTTGTTTAAATAGTTTGTGTTGTCTTTTGTGAAAAAAATTAAGGTACACTACAGTTATCATAGTTCATCTTCTTTCAATAGGATAAAATCAAGAACAAATATAGGGATACAGAAGTTCAATTTATTGATAACATGGAACTTTCTTTTGAATACACACTTAGATTTTTATTTTTAATTGGCTTGGATACCCTATTTTGAGTACATTGAAGTAGCACAATTTATCTTGTCTTTTGTATAAGTCGTAGAAATAGTTTCAATTGTTGAGATTGTTGGTATAGGAAGAAAGAAGAAAGAAAATGGTCTCGAATAGTTTGCTAATTATATATAGCACATATACAATAATGAGATATAAGTGGTTTCTTTAATTTAGAAATTGGTGAAATCATTAAACAAGAATTTTAGCTAAAAGTAAAAATTTTAAACATTGTTTACGCTTTGCAAACACATTAATTATAAATAATTTAGCATATTTATCTGCTTAAAATCAAGAACTAAACGAAAGCAAAAAATTAAAGAGAAAACTCTGTTAGTAACTTGTATCTTAAACAATTTTTTTTTCCAAATTAAAATTTTCTAACTAAGGCCTTCGGGGCTAGTAATAGATAAAATATCTTACGTGTTAATTACCTTGTTGGATCATTTTATCTTAGGTGTGATTTTATTCTTCTATAGGCAATGACAGAGACTATACTTGTAAAAGGGAGAATTAGAGTTGCATCAGATTAACGATGTGGGGGCTCCGATTGATGCGTTGATAATATCTTCGATTACCTCTGCATGTAAAAAGGAGTTTCATCCTTTATCTATACTTGCTTCTATTCCTTCAACCGAGTTGTGCTTCAAGGCACAAGTCTCGGGTCAGGTGGAAGGCTCACCTCTCGCTGAATTGCACAAAAGCTGTACATCTGAGTTCACGGTATCAACTTCGTAATTGTACTGTGTATCATGATTTCATTAAAATTTTAATTAGTTAATTCTAGTTCTTGACTTCTCTCTCTTTACATACGTTATAGAGTGCACTGTGCTTACAACAACATATGGAAATCCACCTACTTCCCATGCCCTAAAAGGATGGGACGGGATCACAATCACTCTATTTTTGGGGGTTGAGTGTCCCCCAAGGGGTTTATGAGTCTTTCTATAGCATACAAATGCCGGGATGTCTAGGTTTAGTCCTAGATTTAGATGGGACTCTGGTATCTTGTTTTTCAATGCAATCCCTTCGAGAAAGTATCAAGCGCTTAGAGGATGAGAAAAGCAATCAGCCTGACCTAGGAGCTTCTTCACAAATTGAGGCAATGATTAAGAGTTACCAGAATGATTTTCAGTTCCTGGCTCAATTTACAAAGCATAATAAGATAATTTATTAGTCTGAAATTGTCAAGCCACAACCTGAAAAATTGCCAAAATTCTCAGATGGTGATCCTGACTCTCACGACATTATACGATTAGAAGAAAAAGGAATCATTTTGGCTCGAATTAACTCCAAGGTATACATTGCATAAATTCATTTTTACTGTAGCAGCTCGCAAATTACTTCTTGACATGATGTCTCTTTTGGTGTAACATTGCAGGATGCAAACACAAGTATGCTTATTCATTTGCGACCTTCGTGGGAGGTGTTTAGAGACTTCATTATTCAAAATAATAAAGTGCGTTTTGAGGTCTTTGTTTGCACTACTGCTGAAAGGAATTATGCTCTAATGATGTGGCGGCTTCTTGACCCACAGTCACTATTAATCTGTCATACGAAAGGGCTTGTGTGTGTTGATCCGGGTAAGCTCTAATAACCAACTTCAGTTCTTTTTCATCTACATTTAATTTAATAAAAATGTACTCTATAAACAGCTACCAAAAAATCACTTGCTCAAGTTATGTCATGTGACACTTGCCCGCCAAGCTACACACTTGTATTAGATGCTCGCAAAGCCGTATGGCGCAATGACGATCAGGACAGAGTACACTCGGTTGAACAATTTTCTCCCTACAAAGTCCATTCTCCTCAGGTAAACATTCAATTTTTCCTATATTTTACTAACAATGATTTAAGCTAACATTTAAAATTACTATTTCCTTACAACGCCTTAGTGAACTCCAGATTGTAAACAATATTATAGGTGAAGTGAGGCAATACTTTTACAAGTATGTAATTTTTTTAATTTCTAGAAACTGCAGGCAATACTTTTACAAGTAATTTTTTTAATTTCTAGAAACTGCACTTCATTTATCATATTTATTTATTACAAGTTGAATTCAAAAAAGCCTTTTTGAATTTGAGAAAATAAAGCGACAAGTGAATCAAAGTAAATATGAGGAGGAGTTTCAAGAGCGTCATGCATCACTTCGCCTTGGAGAATTCCTCAATAGAGCAAGAAAGACACACCTTCCTCATAAGCAACATCCCTTGGACCTACCTTCAGTTAGTGCACCGATACCGGAGAAATGAAAGGCGGCATCTGATGTTGTAGAATCAAGTGAGCTCTCCAAGAAGGCTAGATTGGAGAGCCTCCAGAGCACTAGTGTGTCCCTCAAGGACAAAATTAGTGAAAAGCTCAACATTGCTTTTGAAGAACAATGGGACAAGAATTTAAAGTTTAAGTTCGAAGAGGTGAGCGTGTCTTTGCTTACAAGACATGCTAGGCGGTGTGCAACGAGGTCACTTATATCACTCTTACAACTCGAGGAGATGGTTGAAGGGAATACTAAAGAGATGAAGACCTCCAAGGGTAAGATTTCCTTACTCGAGAAGGAAAAGCAAAACCTCCAGGAAGAAAAGAAGGAAATCGAGAAGGAAAAAGAAGTCCTTGAGAACAAAACTGAGGAGCTGCTGGAGACATCTATTGCAAACAGTGAAGATGTTAGGTTGCAGCAGAAAAACAAGTGGAGGCATCAAAACAAGAGCATTACAAGCAAGGATACCAGGATGTAATTGAGGCTATAAAGAAGGTGCATCCAGATCTAGCTAGTGGGCCTAGTTAGTGACCTTAGCTTCTTATCCCACTTGAACACTCTCATCTGATTGTCTATGCCAACATTTTACACTTTTTTTAATTTCTAATTCCTCTTTCTAGCATATATACACTTGATGTGTTGATTATGTGTGTGTGTGTCAAACTTCTAGTCATGTTCTTTTTTAAATAATGATAATCGAGGGGGAAATAAAATTCTCCACAGCTTTTCACTGATTGTGGAACTCAAATTTAAACAGCCTACTGGAACAATTGTAAAAAAGGTGCAGAGAGACAAAAAGATAAACAAAGTTGACTTCATGATTGTAAATATTTAGAATATAGGAATTTCTGGTACTCGTTTTTCATTGTACTTTAGTTTAGTCATCAATGTATACACACACACACACACACACACACGCATACACACACAGTACAAAGGTGTGTATTACAAGAAATAAATCATCTTACATAATGAATGAATCAAAACTAATATGTACAAGAAGATTGCCATAAAGATACTGAAATCTTGCAAATATTCCCTAATCACAATCTGGTGGATCTGGTGCTTTGATTTCCTTGATCAACTCATCTGTTAATGAGCTTGGCTGGCTTGTGGACTGATTTAGCTAGGTTTTATCGTCATATTCAACACCAATCACATGGATATCTGTGTAATCATGAGTTTTAGTGTCGTACTTCAGATCAGCTTTCTGAAACCAAGCAATTTTACCAGATAAATCTAAATGCTTTCCAAGATAGGTTTTCCTTTGCCTCATATATACAGCACCTGCATAAACCTGCAGCATCAATTGAATCATACCCCAAACAACTGCCTAAGAGAAAATAAATGACTATCTACACAGATAATTGTCAATTAACAACATAGAGATAAATAACTTTTAATAGGCATTAAAAATGGAGACTAAAAACTAATGGAAAGATAAACTTAACATTCAAAGCTGCTCTGCCAACAATTTTGAGCATAAATATAATTCAAAATCCAGTGGATGGCAAAACAGTAACTATTTAAGTATTTAGATATGCAGCCATTGGCACCAATTAATTACTTGATTTGCAGTTACACAACAGCCCACAAGTGATTTTCTAGTGTTAGGGCAAGAAGCACAATCTGCATCATGCACCACAAAAGGTTACTAGCTTGAGAGAATTAGTATCAGGGAAGAAGAGACCAGTTGATAATGTGCCCTGGAGATGTTTAAGTATGTGTAAATGTGTCTGCAAATGGGAAACAGTAGTTCACAAATTGACTGAGCTGCTGCGTACTATAAGTCAAGTCTGGTCTGGTAAGATTCAATTATAATAGTCTACCAACCAATCTTCTGTATTGACCAGTAGTAAAAACTTATGCCCTGGGTGGCAATGGGATAGATACAGTCTAGGCTCCTATCAACCTAGCATTAGTTACTAAATCCAGTGCATATTTTCTTGGGTTTAGATAGGTATCTTCATTAGATCTAGGCATCTAGATATTTCCACTCAAAGAAAATACTTTGCAAAGCCAAGATCTTTGATTGCGAAAGCTTGATCCAAAGACTGCTAAACTTTTTGTATTTCAGCCTCATCATTATATGTAAGGAGCAAGTCATCTAAATACACCAACCGGGCAACAAATTTGTATCAGAATGAAGAATGAATAAACCGTAATCATGTTATGATTGGCCAAAGCCATAGCCTTCAACATGTTTACAGAATTTCTTGGACAATTTCCTGGACAGGCAAAAATTTCCTATTGTTGCGCTTAAATTTCCTGGACAGGCAAAAATTTCTTGGTGAATCCTCAACCCGAAACTGAACCAGAAGTAGCCGTTGATGATTCCTCTGTATCACACATTCAGATGGATCAAGATCTTCAACAGCAATCAGAGAAAAGAACACTCCATACAAAAGAGGAAGAGCAGTCTACGAAAAAGGCAAGGTCTGGAAATGGAGAAGTGGCGGCTTTTGAGATTCCCACCGTCAACACAGCTGATGCCATGCTTTCTCCGACCGAGTGCTTAGCCAAGGTTGAAAAAACCTGGCAAAAATTCATTGCGAGGATAAAAGGTTGGAGTGATAGGTACCTGGCCTACAATTTGATGAGTCGTGCCCTCCTGAATGAAGAGACAAAGAAAAGGGAGGATCTAAAGAGAATTCCAAACATGGTGGACCATACCCGTACTCTTCATGGGAGAGTTGAAGACCTTCAGGCTACCATTGCTAGAATCGAGGAAGAGAAGAAGGGACTCAATATTAGAGATCGGAAGAGCAAGTCAAAGGAGTGTTTATAGCCGACCTTAAGTTGAAGTTTTTACAGGTTGAGGAAGCTGTGGATAAAATCGCTGAGGACACGGGAAAGATTGAGCAGGAATAAAGACTATACTGACGCACTTCATGAACAGCTCCTCGAGTTCGAGGATCAGCTCAAATTCAACATGGCTACATCAACTGAGTACAAGAAAATTGCAGAGTTGCTTCATGATAAGGGGTTCCAGGCAACAATAGATGCAGTGGCGAAGAAGAATACTGAGTTGGATTTGTGCTTAATTACTTGTAATGCCCAAGGAAGGAAAGCTGCCTCCCTTACGCTAGAGCCATCATCTTCAGCATTTCTATCGGAGACTGAAGCTGACACCTTAACTGGACAGCCTTCTGGAAATGCTAAACAAGTAGCAACAAGCAGTGTTGAATCCCATTAGCCTTCAGTTCTAGTTTCTCTTTTCATGTGTAAGAGAACTTTTAAGTTACGTTTTATAACTTGGTAGGGACATCTGACGTGGACATATCTTAATACTTGCTGATTAGTATTTAATATATGGTATTTAACTGTAGTTTGTCAGGTTGTTATTGCGGGGAATTTGGCACCGCGCGTATGAATTATTTGTTTATTTATTTATTTTGCTCCTCTTGATGAAGTCGGCGTCAAGGTCTCCATGCCATTCGTGGCAGCCATTTCTCGTCTATTTCGATCGAATTAGCTCTTAATTCTCGTCATATTCCTTCAGCCATCAAAATGTGAGAATGTAAGCTCTTTCGTGCGCTTATCCAACTGCAGAAACAATGTATTACTTTAAACTATTTAAGGGTGAGGCGATTTTTGTTTCATTTATTTTCTGAGAAAGAGATTTTATTATAGTACATATCAAGTCTTCAAGAATAGCAGAATCTAGGCATATTGGCATATGATCAATCCACGTACGAAACAAAGAATGAGAGATAAAGAAAGATGCAATTGTATGGGCAACGCTAATATTCCTTCCTCTCAAGGGATGAAGTTGCAAGAGTCATCAGATGTCATCATAGAAATAAATTCTAGATGACGTGATATATACATTAATGTTAGGGATATATGTGCATTGAAAGTGCAAACAAGCTAGGGGTAAGTAAACTTAGCCGGTCTATTTATGATCCCACCATATTTTCTTAGAGTAACTATATGGAGACATTTTTAACTGGCATGAATAAGTGACATGTTTTGGTTGACCATTTTAAATTGATTGCGTATATATAAGTAGTGGATTTGAAGTCTCACTTATAAATTATGTCATATAAGCGTGTCTACCTATAATTATTGATTTTCCTAACAATGTGTATGTGGTATAAAATTCAAATTTTAGTTGGTTGTGTAATATATGATAATCCAATGTGTAGCTAGAATTGGAGACTAGCTTGTCTTCAGAAAAATGTATTGATGTAGATCATAATGACATGATCATGTATATGCTTTATCACTATATACTATTTCCATCTAGTTATTATGCTTCTAATTTTACCAAGTTTTATTTAAAGAAGATTTTTTCTTAACATGACCGCTAAACATATCTATATTTCTCATTCAACGGTTCTTTTAAGAGTTAATTTCACAAATCATCCCCAGCTTTTGGGTTAAGAATCGGTTTCGTCCCCAACTTTTTTTAAGACATCCGACAGCCCTCAACCTTTAATAAATACATACAAATCGTCCTTTTTTCCACTATTCCATAAAATTTTAACAAAATGACAATAATACCCCTTAAACTTTTTAAGTTTTTTTAAAAAAAGGTTTTAAAATTTAAAAAAAAAAAACAAAAGAAAGAAAACACCCAACCCACCCCTGCCCCTGCCCCTACCCCTCCCCCTCTGCCAGAAATGGTAAGACAAAATGAGAGTCTCCCCCTATTTTGTGTGCAAAATGGGAGAGAGACTCCCCTTTTTGGCCGTCGGAAGGTAGCCAAAGTGCTGCTAGTGCTGTCATTTCTGGAAGCCAAAAAGGGGGGAGAATGCTGATATTTTCGACAGCAAGTGAGGGATTCCCCCGGGCCATCGGAATGCTGGCATTACGGCGGCGGAATGGCCGGCTGCCCGAATGGCAGTATTTCCAATGGCCAATCTAGTCGGGTTTTTTTATTTATTTTTTAACTTCTTTTAAAAAATTTAAAAAAGTTTAAAGGGTATAATCGTTATTTTATTAAAAATTTCATGGAATGGTGGAAAAAAGACGATTTTTGTATATTTATTGAAGGTTTGGGGTGTGAGCTGTCTTAAAAAAAGTTAAGGGCGAATCTGGTTATTAACCTAAAAGTTGAGGAGGATTTCTGAAATTAACCCTTCTTTTAATTGCCTAATAATATATCACCGTAAATAAACACTAGAAATATTAACACATCAAACCCCGTTTTCAAAAGGATATGTCGGACTAACTGCTTTATAGAACGAGAAGATGACAATATTGAAGCCTATATTTAATTAATATATTTGGAAAAGAAGACCGGAGGATGATTTGCTGGGAACAATTCGTACACTGCATTTGCTAATTTTTTCCATTTTTTTATATATTATTAAAGGAGAAGCCTGGTTCACATTTTAAGGTTAAAAATAACACAACATAAAACAGTAAAATGCCATATTTCTTCTTGAAACTTAATGTTGATGTTTCAATCAATGAAACTTTAGGCTACTTTTCTGTTGGTGCTATCGTTCTTGATGAATCGGCATAGTCATGGGTGTATGTGCTAAACGCTTTCAGAGCATCCCCGGGTCGTAGATGCTGAAGGCATGGCTTTGCCGTTGGGAATCAAATTTGCTAAAAATAATGGGTTACAGATTAATTATGTAGAATCAGATTGCCTTGTCTTGATACAAGACATACAAGGGGACTCTGAGAATCTTCACAACGCTTCTCTTATCAGGGAAATCAAACAGCTTTTAGATGAGTTAGGTTGTGACTCTTGTAGTCATATCCCGCGTACGCGAAATATAGCTGCTGACATTGTTGCTTCACTTGCTTTTTCTTCTATCCTATGTGGCTTATGGACTACTTGTATTCTGTGGTATATTTGTTCAGTAATTTGTAGTGAATTGAAGTAATAAGAGTTCAATTACTCTCAGACAAAAAAAAATGGCATAATTCTTGTAGAGCACGAAAAGAAAAGAAAGAAAGAAGGAAAGAACGAAAGAGAGCAGCACGTCTTCCAAAACAAAACCCTTCCATCCAGAAAAACCCTTCTTTGGCTTTCTTTCTTTCTTCGTCGTGAACCTTCACTGACCGACCGACCACCGACGAGACAATGCAAATTGCAAAGACAGCTGCTTTGCTTTCCATTAGAAAACCCTTTTTGTGGCTTGGTTTATTTCTTGGTGAAAGTCCACCTTCCTCTTCTTCCGTACGTATGTGATACTCCCACTAGAGGCAAAAAGACGGTGGTTTTCCTGAGGGAAAGGAGAGACTCCATACTCGCTCGCCACCGGCTCCTCCTTCGCTTGACTTTCCACTTCTCTTCTTCCTACATACTGCATTTCGTTCATCTGGTACCTTTGATTAATTGAATTTTTTCTTTATTCTTCAAGAAAAAAATTTTGAATTTTTTCTTTATAATTCTTTTAATGTACTGGAACCTTTGAATTTTTTCCCTTTTAAAGAACATTTTTGACCTCTTCAAAC
>CAVNYN010287365.1:16194-38881 GCA_963692815.1 Nyctanthes arbor-tristis
CCCCCCCCCCCCCCCCCAAAAAAAAAAAAAAGGAAAAAAAAAGGGAAAGAAAGAAATAAAGACATTTTTGGACCTAGACTGCTACCCTAGTAGGACTGTAGATAAACTTCAACACTTATTTTGACCAAATTTAATTTATTTAATTAAACAATTTTACAAGGAGACTATTAATTAAACTACAGATTAATTTCTTTCAAAAGAAGAAAAAGAAACTATATATTACTCAATAATCTTCAATTTAAACAATGGGATTTAAATCCAGTGTTAAAAATATCCTGCGTTACCTCTTAGGACTAATAATATATTAAGAAAAAAGTTTTAGATCATTTCATCTTACATGTAATTTTCATTCTTCCAATGGGCAATGACTGAGAACGACGTAAAGGTAATTAAGGGGGATGCAACTTTGGGACACCTGACGTAGGAGCAAATTTTGACGAACTCATCATATCTTCGGAATCACCTCCATGCACAAACAAATCGCCCCCTTTATCGATAGATATTGTGTTGTATTCCTTCATCGGTGCTCTGCTTCAAGGCAGAAGTAATTTCAGGTAAGCCACTTACTGAGTTGCTTCAGGATTGTACAAAGAATCTTCAGGTATATCAACTTCTCAATTGCATGTCGTGATTTCATTCCAAGAAAAAGAAATTTTAATTTTACTTTTTTACTTTCTCTTCTTACATACTTTACAGACTGCCATTATAGCAATTGACGGCTATAATGACCTCCACATGGTCTCCATGCCTTCACACGATGGAAAAGCGTCAAAATGTTTTTGGGGCGTGAGTGTCCCAACGAAAGATTATCAGTCTTTCCATGAGATCCTAACCTCCTGTCTTATTGTAGTCGTCCTTGACTTGGATAAGACATTGTTTTGTTCTTTCTCAGTGTACGACCTTCAAATGAAGATTGGAAATTTAGAGTCCGAGAAACACCGTGAGGCTGACCGGACAGCTTCTTCACATATTCAAACGATGATTGATGGCTACCGCAAAGATCTTAATTTCCTGAAGGAATTTATAGCGAATAATCCTGTCACTTATGATTCTCTTACTATCGTGCCAAAAGTTGAAACTTTTCCATCATTCGTTCTTGGCACTAAGCTAAAACGTGAACTTATAAGGCTAGAAGAAGAAGGAATCATTTTGATTCGAATTAAACTGGAGGTATGCATTACCAAATCCTGTAGTAACTTGCCTTTTTCAACACTTCCTTACACAGACATATTTTCGTAACATTGCAGAATCCAAAAACAGGTATGCTTGTGAGGTTGAGACCTTTCCTGGAAAAGCTTAAACACTTGACTCGGCGTCACGATGGAGACAAGTCATTCCGTCTTCGGATCATTGTTAGCACACATGCTGAGATGGAATACGCTCTCATGATGTGGAGGCTCCTTGATCCGGGTTCATGGTTGCTACCTAAGGAAGAAGTGTTAGACTGTATCAACTTTGTAATCCCTCGTAAGTTTCAAGAATCCTAAACTTCAACTTAAGTTGTTCTACGTTTGATTGTAATAATGTACGTGATCTATATATATAGATGATTCAAAATCACTTGATGTTGTTCTCTCAAATGACACTTGCCCACCTAGCTTGGCGATCGTGTTAGATGATAGGCAAGATGTGTGGGTTAAAGAAGATCATAATAGACTTTTTCAGGTGGTTCAATATGAACCACATGAAAAACTTCCTTCTCCTCAGCCTCAGGTACTTTACATCTATTTTCTTCTCTCTATTTTACCAACATTGATTTATTGGTAACATTGAAACATACTGTTTTCTTTGATTGATCAACTTAGCATTGTAAGTGAAGTTGCAAGCGCTGTGAGGCAGACTTTTTATGAGTAAGTTAACTCATAGTCATAGGAACTTCACTCACATTATATCATTTATTATTTATTTACAAGTTGACAGGAAAATGTTATAGGTGGCGTGAATTCTTCCACAAGTGAGTTTATACTCTGATTTGTAGAAATTGCAATTCTGACAAGGATTTTGATACAGGGCCACTTCTTCTCTTCAATTAATAAGATATGAAGACAACTTGGAAAAGGTTCGTGTAAGCATTAGACATATATCTTGAAGTAGTAGTTCAGCAAAAGTGCCCGTTGCCATCTTCACGCACCAATACTGGAGAAAAGGAAGGCGTCTTGGGTATTGTACACTCAACTGGGCATCCCAAGAAGGCTAATATTGGAGAGCCTCGAGAATCCTAGTGAACCTCTCAAGGACAAAATTAGTGAAAAGCTCAAGAGTGCTTTTGAAGAATAATGGGATGAGAACTTAACGTTCGAAGAGGTGAACATGCCTACAAGACATGCTAGGCAGTGTGAAATGAAGTTGCTTGCCTTGAGGTTGCCTTGAACTATAAGGGTCTATTTGACACCCATTTATAAAGATTTTTATTTTTTAGTACAATATATATAATATAATATATAATATATTTATATATAGACATAACATATTATTCCATATAATATATTATATAATGTATTAATATATATAATATTAATATTATATCTATTATTATAATAGAGCGATACAAACAACCTCATTGCACACCGCCTAGCGTGTCTTATAGGCATGTTCACCTCTTCGAACGTTATGTTCTCATCCCATTGTTCTTCAAAAGCATTCTTGAGCTTTTCACCATTTTTGTCCTTGAGGGATGCAGTCAGGCTCTCGAGACTCTCGAATCTAGCCTTCTTGGGATGCTCACTTGAGTCCACAATATCCAATGGCGCCTCTCGTTTCTCCGGTATTGGAGAGCCTTGAGAGTCCTAGTGCACATTCTAACCGCCTGTGTTTTGTTGATTGCCTACGCCAACATCTTAAACTCTATGAAAATATGGGGGAAATGAATGAATAACTTAAATTCTCCACAGCTGTTTTCAATGATTGTGGAATACGAATCCAAAACAGCTTACTGGTAAATAATGTCAAAAGAGGAATTATAAAAATGAAATTGAATTATTAATGTAAAGCAAAACAATATGAAACCGCATTTAAAGAAAAATCTGTGGAAGAAAAGAAAAAAAATGACAATCCACGGTTGCATTCACATGTGATTCATGGGAATACTCAGGAGGTGACTGAACCTTGGTTGCTTCTTCTCTGGAAGCCAAACCGAGTAGTCAACTTGGAATTATGTACCTGGGATGTCGTTCTCCGAGATCGTTCATTGGTGATCCTCACTGGATACAATCCTCCAACAGAAAAATAACATGACAAGGAAAATGGAAGATACAATACGCCTAAAGAATAATAACAAGACAAAGAAAATGGTTATATTCTTCCGACGTAGTATAATGAACACGGGCTTCTAACAAAATATTGAATCCGGGATCTTATATATATTAAAGTAGGATAGTGGTCATATGTTAGTTTTTCCGCCAAAACCACTATCCTACTTTTATATGTTTTTTTTGTTCTTTTATTTTATAATAATAATAATAATACTTATCTCCAGCAAAAAATAATACTTATCTATTAGTTACATTTTCTTATTATTTTATTTTATAACAATATACAAAAATTTATATATTTTCTTATTATTATTATTATCCATTATCTCCAGCAAAAAGTAATACTTATCTATTAGTTATATTTTCTTATTATTTTATTTTATAACAATATACAAAAATTTATATATTTTTTTATTTTATATATAATATGCTATTTGTTATCTATTAATGTTTGTTATAAATATTCTATTAGTTTTTAGGCTATCTTCAAAGATTTAATATTTCTTCAAAATTTTAACAATTCATAGACATATTTAAAATATTGGGTTATCAAGACTTCTTCTATTTTCAATTAAGTGTCTACTCGTGAGATTGATGATATAATAATAAAGTAAAATTAAATCAATTTCAAAATTATTACTTTAATTCAATACGATAAACCATACGTCATAAAACATGGGGCTATATGTTTAGTATAATACTTAATTTATTATTTGTTTTTCTCTGAAAACCTATGTATTGGTAAAAATTTAAGTCAATGGGATAATATAGTAATAATATTTGATGATAATGATTTGGATTAAAAATAAATAATTCTTTTAATTCTTTTTAAACTAAAAGTGGTTAAAAATTAATTTTATGCTTAAATGATAAATCATATATAATTTATCCTTTATTGTGATATTGCTTCACTTGAGTTTTTTTTGTAGTAACAGATCTAGACTGTGTACTTTAGATTTTTTAGAGTAGATTTAATAAATAGTGATGAGGAAATGCGAAAAATAAATTTTGTAAGAATATATGGTAGAGAATAAATGTGGAAAATAATTTATTTTGATAAATGAATATCATCTACACCCTATTGAATAAGAATGTAAGTGTAAAATAATTCTAGAGTTGTATAAATTTTGTATCCTTCATTTTTCATCGTTTCTTAGTTTCCACACTCACTATGAAATTAATTTTGTAAAAATTCATCATTCTTATTTTTATTACTTAATAGTATTGTTCTATGAATGACAATTTAATTAATTTTGTACTAAGTGAAAATATTATACGTTTCAATTTTCTTATATTCATGTATATTAGTAACATATGTATATAAATGAGTAGTACGCAATAAAATTATGATTATTTAATTTTTTAAATTGCTAATCATTTTTTTTTACTAATTATTCAATTCCGAGCAACGAACGGGTATACAACTAGTTTTTAATCTAAAGATATTATTCACGGCAAGAATCTGGTCTAATTATTCTTTACGAGAAAAATGGCATTCAGAAATTATAACATCTCAAAAACTAGGAAGTCAAAATCCTAGATGATCTAACAATTTATTCATTTATGAAAGCAAATAGTGATAAATGATCTCAAAATCGTATTAAATGGTTCACAGAGTTTTCTTGTTTTGCAACAAGCTAGCTACGAAACCTCTAGAATATGACTGCAAAATAAAAATTCTACCTGTGAAGAAACTTGTTTTCTTCCTAGTTTGGAAAAGCAAATTTGACCGTAAAAGAGGACAATGCAATTAACAAGACGAAGTTAAGAAATGTTGCTCAACCTTTTCCTTTCGTAATACCCAAAACATAGGATAATTAATGGTTCACTATTTTAAAACCATCATAATTCGTGTTTTCCATGCAAAATTCTCAACTCACTCGTTCTTCGATGTCAATTTCCACCATAAGACAAACAGCCCGCAGCTTTCATTACACTCATGGGACCTTACATATCTGCAATTCAGTTAAGACTCTTATATTTCACATCAGATAATCATCACCTAGGTTAGCGCAAGCCGACAACTAACAAGATGGAAGGAGGATAATAATATCCGATGCTCTACAGTTGTGCTTGTCTATGACAGAGAATCAAGTTTCTACCAAAACGGAAGGAGGGATCATAATATCCGACTGTGGTTGATGCTCTATTGGCAAAACTAGATTGGTGGTTGTCTGTGGCGGAGCATCATTTTGGAAGGGATGTTGAAGGCAGAGAAAGTAGAGGCCTTCATGGCCTTGACAGAGAGGCACATGTGCCGTTTCAGTAGACAGAAAATCAACAATCCATATGTGCGCTGGAAAAATGAAAAAATTCTTGATCGGTTGGTTTGGGGTGGAAAGGAGATAACATCAATCATAAGAGAACTGCAGTGCCAATCTATGGAACAAGAACAAGGCAGATCAGATCTGATGAGCAGGCAGAATTCAGCAAATTTTGCCGGAAGTATACCCAAGTACCACCCATGATACACTAATTTCCTTGCTTGCTAATGTATTAAAAATATTTTCCCCTTGGAAGAAATATGGGTTCAAGCAGGAAAGAGAAGAAAATGCCCATTCAAATATCAAAATGCTCAGGTCTACTCATAACTCTACAGTAATTCAATCCTAAATCTGAGATTCAAAAAAACAGACTTATCCTCAAAAGCATCAACTTCCTGCACAATCCTGTAGATATTGGTGGCTCTGATTCACGTACTGCTTCCATAGAAATTTATACCTACCTATACCCAAATTCAGCCAGGGCTTCATATTCCCATTAAAATGAATCACCGCTGCACTTTCTATCAGGCGGTTATCGATATTAAAGTCATAGCCCAAACCTAAAATGTGCCATCTACGATCAAGTGGCTCAGTCGAGCCATAAAAAGCCAAGAGACCAAGAGGAAGAGTGCCTAATTTCCACAGTGACTTATCACCATTTTGTTCCAGCCAATAATGATACCGTGCAGTCAAATTTTCCTTCCTCCAAGCTTTCAGATCAAAAACATTCATGCCAAATGCCCATCCACATGTCTGAGGATCAAATTTAGTGTTGATAAGGGGGTTAGAAAAATTGAGATATTTGTAGTAGCGGTGGAAAGCCTCCAGGCAAGTTTCCACGGCCCCATTCACATTTCCATGCAAATCCAGGGAAAAGAGAGGGGTCAAATCTTTCTGTACAACAACATCATCATCAAGAAAAACCACCTTATCCAACTTTGGGTAAATCTCGGGAATGTAAAATCGAAGGTGATTCAACAGAGATATATACTTTGGATTCCAAAACTTGGACTCAACAGTCATATCCTTCAATCCTTCAAAGTAATATTTTCGTAGATCTGCATCAAGTAGCTGCTTCACAATTGGAGAGTAAGACGAATTCAGCCAAGTGAAATCTTCAATGTTTTGGATTTCTATTACAGCATCTTTGAAATCATTACTCAGGAACCAAGCCTGCATTGCCTCATATTTTACTCCATTCGTTACAATGTGGAACACAAGCTGCTGAGGATGACCAGCATTAGAAATAGTAGAGTTCACGACAACTGAAACAGCCAAAACGTTATCGGAAAATATGCAAAAATGGAGAAGGTTGTTATCAACTAATTGCAGTGAGTTCCTTCTCTCATCTGCAAGCTCCTGGATTGATTTCTTCTTCAGCCAATCAGCTGCAAGTTTCATCTCAACACAGTGAAGGTTTTTGGGAACTGATTCAGAAGCAAATTGTGCAAATGCTGTACCCTGAATAGTAGCAGCATTTGCACGTTCTTCGAGCAATTGAATACGGGATTTCATTGTCATCATCGTAGTTGCAATATCATAATAAGCATCCTGTGCCTTGTTGATAAGGGACGACAGATTTTTAATAATTGGTTCAGCCTCATCCAGAGAAATGGGCTCCTCCTTCATTGCAGCTTTTGAGAGCAAGAATTGGCAAGTCCTTATCTTTGAACTAAGCTCCCACGCAAGATGAAGATTATCATGCTCTTTTGCAATTACTACATAAGCTTTGGCCAGTGTCATTTGTTCGGCTAATTGCCTGGCATATGATCTAGAACTTGTGTATACACTGAAATTTTGACGCCCCTGCAAAACCTGTTCACTTTTGGCCTCCATCTCCTGGAATAAAAAAGGATTACATTAATGAACTTAACACAACAAAGACCAGCAGAAAAATAAACCTCTTTTCATGAAAATAATTAATGAGACCACTTAGTAATGCTTATACATATTCCATAGTGAAAAAAGACCTAATATGAAGCAGACAATACAAGACATGCACGTGCACATGCCACAGGAGAAAGCTTACAAAAAGCATGACACAAACAAGCTGGGTTGAGTCTATTAAAACTACACATTTAGGCATGCCCTCTTTTATATTGTTCACGAAGATTATACTCTGAATTTGATTTGAATTCCACATACAAATCTTTCGAGTATGACTAGTGACTCGTATTATGGATTGTTAGTTGATTAAAATGAAATCACTCATGCAGCAACGTTGTACTATAGTACTCTAAACAAATACAATATAGAAATTTTTCTCATGGCTGCTAGCTTTTCTCCAATCAATAAACCTTGATTTGATCTGCCAATTTGAATATGAAAAGAGCATGATTCCTTGGACAATGAGGAGGTGCACTTGTTTAATGAACTTGAATTTTATCATGGTACATCAACCATTAAAAAAATGAGATGTAAAAACTGTTGGTTTATTATGCTACACTGGGACAAAGAGTGTTTATTTTGCAGCTTAATGTTGTCAGTTATAATTTATTTATTATTTACTTCTCACACTCAAAGGGAAGGACTGCAAACAATATAGCACTCTCACACCCAAAACAATCCAGTCTCAACAGACTTCCAGGGAAAAAGTTAGGCCATTTCCAATATAAATCCTGGCTGTTGCCAACTTCAGTTTGACATGGCTATATGTAGTCTCTTTCCATTCTGGACATGAAGCAGAGACTAACAAATATGCAAGACAAGATGAACCCATCAATACTTCCAGACGTCTAATACAAGATTTATAAGGCAAAATGCCCTAGACAATTGTATTTAGTCTTTATCGATCTCTATATATAGCAGTGAAGAATACTTAATATTAAAAGAAATTGAGGATCAAGATAAACATCATAAGGGAACTAAGTTTTATTTAAAGACTGGAAAATACAGTAAGTAACAACTACTAAAGAGCATTTTATTCCCATTTCAAAAATTTTCAACAAATTTCCAGAGCTACCTGTCCATTTGCAACAAAATATTTTCTTTGTGTCAAAATCTTCCTACATTATGAAACAGATAGAAACACTAAACTCAAAATGACTATACACCAAAAGAGCAATATGAAACAATTATAATCATAAGATCAATAAATGAAATAGCTTGAACCATAGGCTTACCAGAATGGGCTGCTCCACGCGATTTTCATTGTGCTGATTATGTTGAAGAACAAACAAAGCAAAACCAGCAATCAAGAATACCAGAAGAAGAGCCCAGATCCAACATGAAAACCTTCTACGAACCGGGCGCCGATATTCGGCCGCCCGCCGCCGCATATTTAGCTGGAATCTTCCAGAATTCAGAATATCATTTCAAGAATCAAAGAAGGCAAGTTACAAAGATTAGATCACTCCAATCACTAAAAGTGTTTCGCCACCAAAAATAAAGAAACCAAGACGACCCAACAATCAATTCCCACTCTGAATCAAAAATTGCTGGAGATTCGATCCAAAAACACCAAAATGAATGTGGGTTCCTAGTTCCTCCCAATGATTGACCTATGAACATCAAATATTGATATACTATCGACCTATCATTGAGTTAATTGAGATAAAAAAAGTGAAATAAGTGGTTCAAAAGCTCTGCGAATAAAGGATTAACATGATTGTCAGCTTTCAGTGAAAAGAGCTAAGTGTTAACCGAATGTTGTGTTAGAAAGTAGCCAATTGGGAATTTCTTAAATAGAGTTGCAAGGTTTGCAAAGCTGTGTCGAAGACGAATTTCATTCTCCCCTTTAAGCAACAATCACTACAATTTCTATATTTTTCCCATAAGTCTAATTGTGTGTATATATATTTTTTACGTTATTATTTTTATCTTATTATAATGTATAGGCCGCACATTATTGAGCAATTTTCTAGAGAAACAGATAAGATTTTGAATTTAAAATTAAATGTCTAATAACATGATGCCTATATGTTTGAATAGTCAAACTCCATTATTGAATTAATTAATTGTAAAATGTATACAGTTACTATTATATGGTGACAATTGAATGTATACATATATCTAAACATGAGTTGAAATGAGTAGTATATATAATTTAAAGTAAGTTATATAACTAGATCTCTAAGTGAAATAGTACTTTCTCCCTTTTCTCATGTCATTTTTTATGGTTATTAGATGATTATGACTCTACAAGTGTTTAAGAATCAGATACATACTAGATATCTAACATGTGAAAATGTTTTTTGAAAATAATGATGGAACTCAACAGTTAATAGATTGGCCTAGATATAGAAAGGCAATGACTGGTATCATAAACAGTGATAACGTCTGGTGTTAAATCATTACTAAGTATAATTACAGGAGGGAAAAGGTTGAACTGTAGAAGAAAATCTAGAAATTTACACGTAAACAAAGCTCAGTGATATCCATCTTAGAATGACTTGTTTACAAAATATATAGAATAATTCTTAAATTTTTCCGCTTGAATTTATAGAAAAGTCTAGTTTTGATTTATTGCTCACAAAGTTGATAAATAATTAATTTGTTGATGGATCAGATTAGGGCATATTATTTTTTAAAATTAAGTTTTTGTCATCTTCACTCTGGCTCTTTGCAAATGTAACTATGCCGACAAACAAGTGCATTGATTGTTCCCAAGTTTGGTGATGCATAAATTTGACACATTGCAAATGGCACCACAATCATAAACGCATAATTAATGTTCCGAAAATCGAACGAGATAAACCTCATCTTTTTCTAGTACAATTTTGTCTAGTCTAATTTTTTTGATATTTCACGATAAATTATAATCGAATTATCACGTTATCATATCACTTCGATGTATCGTTTTCATGTTGTGAAAGCTACATTAATTATCAATCTAAACTGCATATCAGTTACTATTACTTATTGATATTGGCTCTGATATGACATATTTATCATAGGATTAACAAGATTTGCACTTGCTATTGTTTCACCCACCAAGCATAATGCGATGCAATTTCTGTAAGTATCATACTTATATAAAGGTTACTTTACGAGATAACGTTAATAATAATAATAATAATAATATTTTTTTTACAAAAACACAATGCATACACGGGGCACAGAGACACTACACGCCATCTAACAAAACATGGTATTTAATTATGACAAAATTGCATAAAATTTTGAGCATGTAAGTTTGAGAAAAAACAAAAATGAATTTTCGATGTATGAAAGTCACTATATATCACTTGAATGTACTTTTTCCTTTTCCCTTTTTTTAATTTTTAATATATGGTTATGCTTATATGCATTAAAATAAAACAAAAACTATGAGGTGAGATAAAACAAAAACTGAATTATGAAATTTTGGATTGCTTTTTACAGCCAAATTCATGACTCCACATGTAAAAACAAAGTGAAAATCAAGCCAAAAGCCAGAAATTTTTGTGACTCTTAGTAGTGATCAAGTAGCCTCCATATTTCTTGTTCTTCCGTCTCACCGCGATGGTCATGCAATTAGCATTTTGAATGCAATAATCCACCACTTCCGTTTCTCTTCCTTAGTCCCATTGAACAAAACCTCTGGAATTTCCAAATTATCGAGCATTTTCGTTGTCCCAAAACCAGCAGCAAAACCTTCCTTTGCTTGGCCTCTTCAACTATTATTTCTCCCTTCTCCTTTCCTACTCGAATTGCAATCTCCACGAGCACCTAATTCATCGTTGGAAACATCGGATCATACTGAAGTTTGTTGAGATTAATATTGGAAGAAACGTTATAGACATCTTTTTTCACACCTGCTAGCCACCATGGTAGATATATTTAAAATATTTTTCAATCAAGTTAATTAAATATACTACATTGTTTTCTTCATATTTTCATGAAAATTATACTTTGGGTGTCTACTTTAGCTAGCTGTCTAATGAATTAGATGGGCATCCTAGAGTTTGAGGTGGCAAGAAACATTAAAATGAACCTACTTCTACTCAATAAGGTCTATCTTCACTAGACGATCACACACACTAAAAAAAAAAAAAGGAAAAAGAAAAAAAGTTTAAAACCCACGTTTATTCATTGAAAATCATGCTAAAAGATATTCACCCACCTCAGGTCTTCTTGATTGACATATACGTTTCATGGAACCAAGAAGTTCATATCCCTTTTGATTAATTTCTCCACTAATATAGTTTTCATCTGCAAAACATCAATTAATTATCAATTAATTAATAATTAAACCGTTATTATTGGTACTTCATCAAAAAATTTGCATTCAAGCTCTCCAAATTACACCTCTCGGAGCACTTTGGTACTACCAAAATACCGAGCTAGATTGGCTCCAAGGGAGTAATTCGGGGGTCTCCACTGCAAATTTCGGTGAATTTCTTCTTCTAAAAGAAAGAAATTAATTACCTTGTTTAGCAACATGCAATAGAATGATCGAATCAAGTGCTTGAACAGTATGAGAGAGTGCCCATTCCAGTGCACCTTTGGCTTCGGGGCTTGAATCAACCACAACCATCACTCTATTTCCACATTCACTCTCCGATTTCGACAAACAACAGTCGAAACTCGGTTCATTGACTCCACTGGATACATCGGATTTCTCTCGACCAGCAATGAAACTTGCACTCTTTTTGTACTGCACGGACGGTGAGCGGACACGGACACGAGCACGAACGTGAGTCGCAACATGGCTCACGCACAAACCCGGCATTCTCGTATCGATTTCCGACTACACTTAGCTCCTCTATGGACTATGAACTTGTTTTGTGTTTATGGTTGTGTGTGAATGTTTGGATTATGGGAAAGACAAGATTATATATAGGGTGTGGTATTATGGAAGACATGTATGGAGTTGTCTTCCATTTTTAATAATGTTTCACAAAATCATGGGAATCCTTTTCTTGATTTTTCTTGTCTTTATTCTATGTTTTTTCTATTGTGGGGTTTCTTGAACGTGCCCACCATGACCCTAAATGACTCGATTTTAGACCGGTTGTTGGATTAAATGTTTCATGCTAAGTCAATTATATAGAGTGAATATACACATAGGCATGATCAAATTATAAATAACTATTCTATACACAGACGGCTAAGAAAGTTAGGTAAAATTTGTTAACTTGAAATGATATATTTAGTACATGTACATACGCATACATTTGAGCAACGGACCTTGTTCAATGGCATGTATGCTAGATTCAACAAGATCATTATTACTTGATCGAGGAATCTAATTTGGTCATGCTTGATTGGTCGCTACTGCTTTTCAATATAGAAATTGACTTGGAAAAATTATCTTGAATAACGATACATTTGCAGGATAAGATTTAAGATTCCATTTTACACGACACACTTGTGTTAAAGACTGAGAACAACTCAATTATGTATATGTGAATGTAGAGCTAATCTCTATATTATATACCGATCGAACTAAACGATATCAACTTACCATAATGATCTTTGTTATATATAAATTTAAATTGAGTTAATATGTCAAACCTATCTACCTATTTGTTGGGCAGCCAAACGTGTGTAAAGCATTATATTGTTTGATTAAAAAATTCTTTGTTCAAATGTCACAATCAAGTGGTTAGGCAAAATTCCATCCTCTCTCTTTCATGACTTGTATACATGAATTATAATCTCTTTTAATTTGTGGGGTTAGGGTTGGAGTTGGAAATCTAGAATTCTAGCCCATCTCTTTTGTAGTTTTGTGCTTCCAATTTAGTTGAGAGAAGCAAATGGTCCCTTTTCACGATTAAGTAACAAGAGAAAACACCGATCCGCTTCTTACTTAAAAGTCTGTATATTTCTCTTCTGTTCAAATTATTGTACCCCCTCAACTTGAGTTTCTAACTCGATACCTATTCGACTAAACCGATCTAGCTAGTGTTTTGAGCGTACACTTGTGTATTATAAAACTCACAACTTCAAATCTATGAAGTTTGGTGGATATCAATAATTTGTAATTGACTTTATATTATATTAATTAAATATGGTGTTAATATCCAGTAACTATTAAAATTAAAAATACATTGAGACTAGAAAGCATTTTGTGTGAGAATGTTTCCAATGAAAAATGGGGCCCACTTACCCTAAAATCATGCCATGATTAAAGAAAATAGTTTTTATAAACATAATAAGGGACAATATCAATTTAGCCCTTCATATTCTAGATTTTAATCAATTTCATCGTTGTTCATTTTTCTTGTTCCAATCTATTAATTAATTTGACTTCTTTACTGACGGTTTCCATGCATCAGAAATTCAGAATTGTCAAGTCATTGTCAAACGGCAATGTTGCAGGCTTGCAGTCACAAGTAATAAACAAAAAATTATATAAGTGTAATATATTAACTTCTCATACATAAATTATTGTTCCTGATATGAATAATAGTGGTTATTTCCTTATTTATTTCCCAAAAAACAAAATAAAAAAGGTTATTTCCTTATAATAATGATTTTCTAGCTATTATTATATATTAATAATTAATAATTTAAAGCTTACTTAATGGATATTCCATCAAGGACACCAGATTACAAAACTACAACACACTTCACAGTTTTAACACAATACATTGATATAAATATACTTGACTTCGCTGCATTATTAACATAATTGTGACTTTCAGCACGAACAACATACGTATAATATACTCATACAGTAGGACATGTCCCGTGCACAGTATCAGAATGTACTGTGTAATCCTACCTCCCAAACATGTCCTGCAATAATCATCTCTTTAACTTCTACACATTCATATTCAGCATCCATGGTGGAATTACTGTATTAGATGCTTGATGTTGGCTCGATGCTTCAACTTCTCCATTTTCTCCCACAGCTTCGAATATTCCACTGCATAGAAGTTGCATATTTTTAGTAACGCCAGTTTGCATCAGATATCCAACTTTATGAAGATGGGTTTTGCTTTAAAACTTCAACCAGTGCCAGAGATTTAAAGTTGGATATGCTTCCACAGAAAGTTACATGAAGAGTGGTTGTGCAACTATAGTGAAACATCAGAACCTTAAGAGTTTTTAGTTTGTGAAGTACACAAGGGTCGGCTCCATAATCAATTACACGCGTGTCACAAAAGCACACACATGTAAATTCATTGGAAAAACTAACAAGGTTTGGACTGAAAATGACATCAAAATCACTACATTTCTTTGTAGTCAAGAATGCCTCAACCAGATAAATTCACTTATTTAACAGAATTCTTCTGGTCATGCCTTTTTTACTCTGTACTTTCTATGTTCCCACATGCAATGATGGAGATCGGGTACTCAGGATCAGCAGAATTTTAACTACAGAACCAACTGAATTCCATTATGAGGTAAATGCAAGGATGAAGGACCACAACATCATTTCTTTGCAAAAATTATAAGGCCTTGTACATGAGTATATATCTATAAGTATATATCTATATATATATATATACAGATATTTCGTGTATGAGGGAAGAGAGTTACCCGACGTTCAAGCAGAGAGGCTGGGGAAGATCAAGAAAAGAAGAGTTCATATCGAGGTTTTGTTGTTCCAACTGAGAAGTTAGAGCCAAATGTTGTTCCTTTTCCTTGATCTATGCATACATACAGATATTAAGGCATAGTTATCTCAAAATCTTAGCATATATCCACAGAATGCTAAAATAACTGCCTTCTTTTCATTTGAACACAGAATGGTAATGTAAACTACACATATTTTGTTGAAATTATATATGAAAAAACAATTTCTGTAACAGGATGAAGTTTTCATGTTTACCGTCTTCAGAAGCATGTTGTTTTGCACCTGCAATGCCTTGTCCTGCAATAAATTTTGTGAGAGAGATAAATGATAAATAATAGCAAGTGATGTAGTGATGTTGAAAATATTTCTTTTGTAAACTGTTGAATGTGTTTTAAGACAGCAGTTGGATTGAGAGAGTTAAAGATATATTGTACTTATAAATAATCATGGAAAATACTTCCTACTAAGCACAATAATCAGTCGATACTTGTGTGTTGAGTTATATTCATCTCTGTAAAATGCAGGATATTACACTTAAACAACACTTCTTCCCTATTCACACCCCACATTGCGATCCCAACCCCTTATTCCTCCCTCTCCTCTTGGGTTCCTCCATTATTTCCTTTGTGTACTGCACCCTTTAATTCCTGCCTATGGTCTTCCCCATACCTTCCTAAGTTCTTGAACAAGAGTTTGCGGGTCTATTGTAGGGGGACAGAGGAAATGACAGATAGGGAAAGGGAAACAAGGACAGAAAAAGAGGGGAAGGAGGAATCTGCAAGGAGCTAGAGACATCGGGGTTATGGGGAATAGGGACACAAGGACGAGGGATAGGATTGGGGAAGAAGATTATAATCTCGTGAGTACTTTTACAACTTTGAAGACTACATTTTTTTTTAGCGAAAGAATGCCCTTTGAAAACAAAAGATCAAGAAAAATGGACATTTTCACCTTCAACCTACACATCACAAGAGGGTTATTTTGAAAATTTTTGGTTCATATATGTCCTGAATCTCTCATCTTTCAGTAAAAAACTGTGTACTTCAACAAAAGATTTAAGAGGATCAAAACCAGATATTTGATCAAGTTCAACAGATAAACATTATCATTATCTTCCCTTCTGTTTTCTTAATTAACTAGTGTTCAATACAAGCTGTCCTACAACAGTAAGATTCTTTGAAGTTCTTACCTTTTTCTGAAGCTCAGAGATAGATTCATGCATGAGTTGGTTCTGCAGAGGAGATTTGTGCTTTCACTAACTTCATTATTTCTAAATAAGGATTCCATAATATTTGAGGCTTTGGACTAATAAATTGCAGCTATACCTTGCGAGAACGAATGTGTTTAATAGATACATCAATCTGATGCTCCAAATTTTGAAGCTGTCTCAAGCTTAGCGAATCCAATTCCTCTCCCATATAATGCCTTCAATGGTGAATAAAAAGAAAAATGAGAAATTTGAATATGGCCTACAAGTGATAGCATGTCAAGATACCAACAAGCTCATCATCTATCCAATAGCTTAAGCTTTTATCAAGGAAATAAAAACCTTTGATTTATCTGCAAAACCTCAACTCTGGCCTTAAGCTTTGCATATTCCAGATTCAAACTTGCCTATCCAAAAAGCACAAAAATTATTACTTTCTTACACTGGAAAATAAAATATGCTGTCATTAACATTTAACAATATATTTTAACTTACAGGTGACTCAAGGTTAGTTGTTTGCTTCCTTTCTGGATATGAATAACTTTCATATTGTTCAAGAATTTTTTCCATGCTGTAGAAAAAGATATTCAGAGAACCCGTTATAAATCTTTCATTTTCAAAATATCTATTAGTTATGTAGAACAGAACGATAGTTCGATGATAAAGTTACCAACAGAATGCTAATAGTATAGTACCACTTCCCAAACAAATCATCAATATTCTCCAGTGGAACTACTGGTAATCTCCTTAAAACCACAGGAGATAACCACAGAGGCAATGAAGAAATTTAATTTAAGCCATGACAATTAAATCAAACTTAGTGGAAAAGTGACCATTTGATATAGCTTTCAGTTCAACAAAAGGAGAAAATGAAATATATATAAGTATATACACTGACATTCTTTTCCTTCAAAGATAATTAAAAAAAAAAAAATTCATCACCAGCTATTTCACATAATAGAACCCATTTTTAGCCATTTACAAGGCCTGCTTGTGGCTTTTATATGAAAAGCCTTCCTATAGAAGAGATTTAAGTAGAAAGCTTTTAATTAGCAAAAGCGAAAATGTTCATCGTCAATTTTTTTCCATTTGAATGATGTTGATAAGATGAATTCAAGTAAATTTGGCTCATACTTAAGACCCTTGTCATCTTCAGACCGATAAGGATGATGAGAATAACTTGATCATGGCTCATGAGTTGACAAGTACATGTTAATAAACATTTGCATGAGGATCAATGAAGGACACAACGACAACGACAATGATGAAGATGGTTCACTTCAAATTTTTCCTTTTTTCAGCAAGAGATCATTATCTATAGAGCTTGCTCTCTCTAGAGCTTTAGGAAAAGGGAAATAAAATTTTTAGGAGAACGTGTATTTTAGTAAAATGTTCTTTTGGTTTCTCTATTGTATAAACATATATTATTAATTTTTTTCTTTGAGGATTAGTAGTAATAGTAACAACAATACCGCCCTTATTATAAATTATTAATGGTTAAGGGTGAAGAAATCATTAGGGGTTAACTCTTCCTGTTTCAATTAGAGTTAATATAAAAAAATAAGAGTCATCACACATGGTATAAAGATGTACTTTTATCCCTTCCATTGATTTTTCAAAATATCTAATTAGTAATTAGCCTTTCCCCTAGAATTAGTATAAATACCATTTTGAGGAACCATTTTAGGGAGTTTTATTTTAAATAAAAAGTTGGACAACAAGTCAAATTTTAATTCAAAGCACATACATAAATAACAATTCTTGACGCTTTCTTATAATATTTCTTTACATCTCCGTCACACATTTTCCTACCAAATCAACTTTCAAAAAATCAATTCTAAATGTAGCTTACTAGCAAAAGCTCTCAATAAGCCCATGCTCTTGGTTTGCATGTGCATTCTATATAAAGTAAACCAGATGCACCTTCCATGTGCAATATATTTAGACATATATATATATATATATATAGTGAAAGCACTTCTAATATGCATTTTATTTCTATTCCATATAGAGTACATGATACTCACATTTAATGAAAACCGGATTCACATTTTATATATACCGAGGAAAAAATTTCTAGTACTCGATCTCTTAGAAGAAAAGTGTATACGAGGGCCCAGTTAAACAATAAATTGGGCCCTGTATGTATTTGGGAAAGTGCATCCCAAGCACATTATATGTGTGTGTGCTCGCGCACATTGGTCCAATCATTAGGATATATTAGATTGATATAAGTTTCTTCAAATGATGATTAGATTTACTACTATCAACCCAACGAAAACGAAGCGAATGAAAGTTAAGAATCTTCAAAGTAAAATGCAATTTCACATTATGATTTCTCTAGTGAAATTTTGGAATAATTATTCATGCAAAATTATATCGACTTTTATATTTTTAAATGTCTATGAGGCTTCAAGTATTGATTGATTAATTTTTTTAAAATTGTTGGTAATTTTTTTTTTAACTTTTTTAAGTAAAATTTGGGGATTGTAAAGGTGGAGATGATGACTCAAACTCGGTCAAATATCAAACAAAAGGATTTTATTACCATTAGGACAAGCCCGCTTGTTGATTCATGATTGAAAATTTAGTGGTATATTGCTTTAGATATTGATGTTTCGCTTGCCTTAGGGAAAGAAAAAAGACTCTAAGGGCTAGCTGGGTCACTGCAAGAAACAGGAGCTATAGCAGCAGCATTTTGCGACGGCTTCAAATGTTGTTGCTATAACGTGGCTACAGCAGCCACTTTGAGCCGCCGCAGTTGTTGTCACCCTATAGCGACGACATTATGACGACATCATAATGTCGTCGCTGTAGGTTGTGTCTACAGCAGGGACGACAAGTGATGTCGCCACTGTATATTAGTATCTATAGTGATGTCGTATAAAAATCGTCGCTATATTTCTTGATCTGAACTGACGACCCATAAGTGTTTTCTCTATATAATTGGCGGGAATATTTCCCGCTTTTGTTCTTGTATTTAGCGACGGAAAATCGTTGCTGTAGGGGAGATATTCGTCACTATAGTTGTAATAATCTATATAATATATATTATAAAAGTAAGATATTAATCAAAAGTCAAGCTAGTATATTTGGGGAAGTATCATGTCTTTGCAAAATGGAGGTGGCGGTTTCAACTCCTAACTCTGGCAAAAGCAATGTGTGTAATTAAATGAAGTTAGAAAAGGGCCGGGCCGGGTCGGGTGGGGTCAAAATTTTTTTATGCCCAAAACTCATTGAATTTATAGCAGTTACATTTACTCGTCGTTGTAAATGTCATTACAATAGACCGAAAAATATCTCGTGACTGTAAATATCATTACAATAGACCAAAAAATATCGTCACTATTGGGCTACAGATACGTGCTTATAATAACGACTTTATTGCGGCAAAAATCATTGCAATAGATCTATAGCGATGACTTTTTGGTCTATAGCAGCAACATTTGTTGTAGTGGGTTGATCGAAAATTAAAGATATTTTTCATGAAAGATGTTAGTATATCATTCTTCTGTCACTAAATTTTTTTCATTTATGAATTAATGAGTATTCTCTGAGGCTTACACGGAATTGAACCCTTGATATCGATCTCTATTCCCCTAATGATATATATTGATCATGATCATGCTTATATATTCTACTAATGTGAATGGTGATGGTGCACTAAATTCTTATTTTTCAAGCTCAGATTGATATATATATATATATATATATTTTTTTTTTTGTGAAATATATAAAAATAATTCTTGTCAAAAGATTAGCACACAAGCACCTTCAATCCTGTTGTCTAATGTTTTCAGGAAATGGAACGGGAGCATTTAACCTTAGGCATTTGAGTTTGAACTATTCATCCAATTTAGTTTGAGCTGCGTTGGGTCAACATTGCTAGCTTATGGTCCTACATGGTAACAACACATGGAAATGTTAGTTGGGAAATGAGTACAATCCAAAATGAAGTATGCGAGTAGAGGAAGGCTACCCCTAGCTGCCTTCACCAGTGATCAGTATTTGAGCCCCAATACAACAATATGGCACTTTTGTTTAAATGCAATCATCGGATCCTCTATACCTCTTTATTTGAATATGGAAATGATGCATTTGAAATGTAAGTCTATTCTTATTAATTTTATTTCCCTTTTAAGCTTTCTGAAATTATTACACAAAGCAATTACACAGGTAATAATTTGATATAATTTTATAAATTCATCTTCTTCAATAATATTTCCCCATTTAATTGGCGTCGAACGTACAAGTTTTGGTTAGTTTATATCTTGTTGTTTTTGTTATGTTGCTTGAACTAATCATGGGGTCAACATTAGAAAGTACAGTTGATCAAAGAAGCAAGTACACTTAAAGTGAGAAGGTAGGACTCATCTTGACAATCTCAAGAAAACAAAGCTTGACTCACTTTTCAATCAAAGAATGAGAGGTCCAACATTTTGATCTTCTTTATGTAAGAGCATAATTTGTACCAAGGAATATGTGATTTAGAAGGAAGTCCTAAAAACAAACATCAAATTGACTTGATTTGGTTTGGATTAGAATGTAAAATAGTTTGGTCTAGAGTGGAAAAATCTCAAACCGCTTAATTTGATTCGAAATGATTATTAAAACTACAGTTTCAAAATGCCAATATATCGAAATAAAAGAAAAAGTCGATTAGCTGCTCTCACAAGTTGCGTGTGAGAGTCATTGGCCCAATTAAAATTTCATTGGCTTCACCCATTTAATTTGTCAATAGCTTGGGAACTACCTATATATGCAAGTTTATAATAACTTCAAAATTTACCTTTAGTTTTTAAGATCAAATTTTCACGCTACAAAAAGCGCACATATCCATGTTGAGACTAACAAAACAAGAAGGATTTTTGTTGTTGGTTATGCTTGAGAATTCGTAGAAGAATTTTATATATTTTGGGGTTCTTCCTAGCTAGGTATATACATCTCTGTTCTTCTTATTGTTAATTTTGCGGCTCTATTTATTATTAGTGGAGGACACAAAACGTTGCCAGGATTGTTTCTTGAATTAGCATTGCTTTGTTGATTTATTGGAACAAGAGCTACCAAGTTTGAGACGTATTAAACTTCAACTTATGTCTTGATAAGTTAATGGCTCATATTTTGAATGATTTGTGCTTGAGCTACTTTACTGATTAGTTGTCCACAAAATAATACTCCACCATTAAAAGTCTATGCTTGAACTTCTTGAGGATGTACTAACCGTAGTTCCTATTAAAACCTTAGTTTCATGAACCGAAAAAGATAGTTTGGTTCTGGGAGGAAATGAAAGCGTTTGGTTTCATTTAGAAAATTTCCAAACCATTCTAAATAGTTAATTTGGTCCGAGTTTTGGTTGAAAACTAATTAGCCTGCTGCCTCTGCATGCTAAAATTTGCAATAGCATGTTAAGACTAGAATTTGATAATAGAATAAGTCAAAATCTTGTGCAGCATAGTAGCAAGAATGTTGAGGTAGTGTAATTAAACAAACCTTCAAAATAACACCATATTGCATGCCCTATTGATCATGCAGTTCCCAACAAAAATAAAGCTCATACTACAAGGGAACGAACGGTACCTGGTGACTAGTCTAGTCGAGTATGGGGTAACGGGTTGAAAACATCGACCACGAGTCTCCGGCTGTTTTATGCATATATGCAATTGCATATTGCATGGAATAAAAATAATTGTACATAGAAAGTGTACAAGTAGCTAGTTCTATGCATGACCATGACCTTTTAATTACATAGATAATAATAACATCAATAAAGTATCTAAAATCTTTAGTTTGAGTAGTGGAAAAAACCATCAAGTAAAATAATAGTACTATGATGTTGCATGTCCTTTTGACTGTGTGGATAATCACATGACAGCACTGATTTGAAACTCACAGTACAAGCTTGCCTAGTAGATCTAAACTTAACGGAGATTGGAAGATAGACGATCGATACGATCGTCATCAATCGGAAGTCCGGGAGCTACTATCGAGACTCAGACTATCCAGACGCATGCTGGTGACAAGCATATATGAATTTTGAACGAGGACACCATAGGTCAACTCTAAAATGTACTGCATGTGCATTTTTTTGATAGGATCTATGTGTTTAAAGTGGACAAAGGTTCAAGAAATGAATTAAAAAACGAAAAAAGTACTGGGATTTGGGTCTAGTGAGCAAAAAAAAGGCTGTACATATTCATAGGTTTTGCATGCAAGTGTAGAACCAAAACCCCGATGAAGCGTTTCTGATTAAAAAGCAGCTAACATAACATGGAGAGAAAAACAACGCAGTAATAATTAATAAAAATAATACAAGAGAATAAATATAACTAAAATTTATATGAAATGAAGATTTAATTAATTACCAGGAATCAGTGGCATACTGAAAGAGTTTCCCTTTTGGTGAGAAAACAATCAAAGCCACTTCTGCATCACAAAGAACTGAGATCTCATGAGCTTTCTTGAGCAACCCATTTCGCCTCTTAGAAAATGTCACTTGACGATTAATTTTGTTCTCGAT
>CAVNYN010287366.1:0-17364 GCA_963692815.1 Nyctanthes arbor-tristis
GATGGGGTCTCCACCAATTGAGGCAACATTAGGTGGAGTACCCTATAACCCCATTAAGACCATTAATCAAAATGATTAAGCAGGAAGATTTTTTTCAAATTTTAACTTTTTATCACAAACAAGTGGATTGATACGAATTATTCGAAAAAACCTTGTGATAAGATTTTTCAAAACGTCAATTCAAATCATGCATGATATTTTTGGACAACCGTAGCTGACAAAAAAATGTTTCTGGACAAAATGTGTGATGCACACTTCATGAAAGGGGGTTAGACAATATAATTAGAGAATTGTGAGTGTTCTTTTTTTTTTTTTTTTTTTTTGGCTGCGAGTTACATTATTATTAACATATAATAATCTGCAAATTAGTCCTTGAACATCTACAATTTCCAATGTTTTATGGTCACATTATGAAATTTTTTGGGCAAAATCTTGCATTTCCAAATTTTAAATGTATCTTTATGGAGAAGAATCACTACTAGAAAATGCAAGATTAGCAACAGAATTTTAGTAACAGAACCAATTCCGTTACTATTAGCAACAGAATAGTAACAGAGCGTGAATTGTAACAGAATTAGTAACGGAATCGTTTTGTTACTACTTTTTCATTACTAACGAAAATAATTTGTTACTATCAGTAAAGAAATAGTTACGAAAACAATTTGTTACTATCAGTAACGGAAACAATTTGTTACTATCAGTAACGGATTACTAATAATTTTGTAACGAATATGGTTGGGGAAAATTACGCGAACACACTTTGTAAAAATTATAGGGCAACATATTAACAAAGATATATAGTAGCCTGGTGGTTGAGACTTTACTCGCCAACTACCAAGTTTAGAGTTCGAATCCTAACAGCAACAATAGTGGAAATTATTTTCTTTCAAAATTGTAGTCTAAAATTAGAAACGAAATTAGCAACAAAAGTTTATTGTTAATTAGTAACACGCTTTTATCCGTTGGTAATTTATAACAACTTTCTCTGTTACTAATTTGGTAACGGAAAACTAAATCTGTGGCTAAATTCGCCACCATGGAATTAGAAAAGGGATTTAGCTGCAAAACGTTTCCATTTTTAGTAGTCTATTAACCACATATTGACCCTTTTAGCAACGGAAATTTTCATTGCCAATCGTACATTTTCTTGTAGTGAATATTTAGTAATCCTGATCTCTTAGCATACGTCAGGAGAGATTACCCACCACATGCATACTAGGCAAGAGATCATTTTCATAATAATTCAAAGGTTAAGTAATTTGCTAACAAATGAATTTTTAGGAACAAATAAAAACTTTTACATATTTTATTTCTTATCCATCCCATTGCATAATGTCTGATTACAGATAGAATTTTGATTTGGTGATCAGTAGCGTTTTATTCTTATATAGAAGGTCGCAAAAGATTGTTCAATGTACAAGAAATGTTACTAAGGCTCCTGTTTGCTCTTATGTAAAATGGATCAATGTCATGTCAGATTGCTACTAAATTTGATAAACTGGCAGCTGATATTTGCAAGCTTGATAAACTAGGATTGCCTTACATTAGAGCTAGGTAGTGTTGAGATTTCTCCGTAATTTTTGTTGAGTTCTGTAAGGACTAGTACTCCAATCCTTTGCTTACATGCTAGTATATTTGGCATCGGTTGCAAGGTCTGTATTTTTTTATCATGTAATTCATTGTGGGAGGTAACAAGCATTACGTTCCCTCTTTTTCTTGGGTACAATTTTTTGATATTAATAAATAGTAACCATTGTGGTACCCATAGCAATTGACACATTTACCCTTCACTTAAAAGGAGTAATTACCCTTCTCTTGTTGGCTGGACGTAACGGCCATCAAATTGGCGACATACTTTGGAAAGAGGAATCGATTTGGAAGGGCGGGTGTGCGGCTCAAGACCAATCAGGGGCGGGTGTAGCCACCAGCCGGCGCGGGCTTTAGCCTGTGATTTTTTGGGTGTAGCGTGGATCTGCTACCGAGACCGATTCTCAATTACTAGTTGAATGGATTTTGGGTTAATTTATTGTGATATTTTCATACTAAAGTGTCGCGATATTTTTAAAGTGTCATCAAAGATAGCTTAGAAAAGGTAGCCTTATAGCCTTGGCCTCATATGGTCCTTCTATGGCACCATCTATTGATGTGGCCTTGGACTGTTCAGGTTGACAACCGATGGGGATAATTAGGAACGTGTGCTCTTCCGATCTCCCGATTGTAAAACTCAGTAAGGAAAGGTTTTATTTAAAAAATCAAGTGTAAAGTCGCGTATGCAAGTCCTTCTCTTTTCCCTTCAAAGAAAAAGCCGTTGCAACTCCTCTCTGCCCTTGACTCGGGAAATCTAAAATCAGCTTGCAACACAAGGTAAATCGGTATTCAGACAAAGAGTCAAACCGCGATGGAGGATTACGAAATTGGTATATATTTAGATAGCAAATTTGGAGGTTTAGAGCGAGGAATTTGACCCACACCAACCGCCACCGATGACGGATTGGTTAGATCCGTGAAATTGGGGCCAAATCCTAATCGGCGAACTTGTGATCGTGATTTGCTTTTGATTTGGCGTCGATATGTTTCTTTTTCTTTTCTTTATTTTTTTTTTTTAAACTTGGTTGTATCTATTTTTTCATTTTTTTCTTTATATTTGTATGCATCTGATTTTTTATTTTTGTTTTATTATTTTTTGAATTCTTGTTGCAAGTTTGTGACCGATGACTTTGACTAGCTAGAGTCTCGCTGATGTGACTATAGTAGCGGTTATGAAATTGTTGTGGTGGTGGTATTGTAAACGTTAGAGTTGTAACTCTCGTGACCCGCTGTATTTGTCATCAGAGTAAAGTTGTGACTCGTTGAAGACAGGTTCTGACTCACTGGGCTGTGACTATAACTCGCCAGAGTTGAATTGTGACTAGTCAATGACTGGTGGTGTGACGGTCGTGCGGCGGGTCATAGTGGTGCGATGTGTAGTGTGAATTGTGGTGAGTGCCACGGGTGGGCTTGTGACCGACATTGAAGGTCACCCTGTGACAACCTGGTTTTTATAGAAAAGATTAATACGTCTTAATTTTAAAAACGATTAAGAATATATTAATCAATAAACCCCAGCTGAAATCGTAAGGCTAGAAATTACTAAGTAGTAATTTTAAAAAGGAAGGCCAGCAGGCAGCAAAATAAGGTACTGTCTACTGGTGCTAGAAAATTTTAAGGTTTGGGTTTATTAATTTTGAATTATGATTTTTAATTGCCAAAGATTCTATCTTTTCACGCAACTCAGGAGTCCTAATACAAGGTATTGAGACAAGTCACATACACCATGAATCTGGTAGATTAACTTGCCCCAATTATGAACTCTTCCCAGATTTATTTGAAATTTTGAAAAATGTATATAAATATATATATATATTGAGAAATAAAATTTTTTAATAAAAGTTTTCAAGTTTAAACTGAGAAAATGTTAAAATTAACCTGTGTCAATACTTGTTCCCAAAAGAAGAGATTAGAAGATCGTACTGAAGTTATGGTGATCAACGCTATTGAATACTAACAAGAGACAAGAGTGTTTGGTAGAGCATTTATAACTAAGAATTCATTAAGCTTGGGAAGCAAGGAAAGATTATGTCACAAATTACAGAACTATCTGAAACTTTCTAGCCAATTATAGGAGAAGACTACAAAATCTTCTGGCTTGTTGAGGACATCGGCATAAGAAAAGAAGAAAGTTTGGAACAAAGAGGCACTTACGATCGAGTGCTACGGAGAAGCCAAGTATTTAGAGAAGAAACTTAAAGAAAAAAATAGATGGGATGAACAAGTGATCTCCGAACAAGGACTTTGAAACATAGAAGATGAATCCTCATAAGTAATTTCGACGATGAAATTATTTTAAGAAGGGTAGATTTTAATGACTCGAGAAAAATTATGACTTTAAATATGAGTTATATGAAATCACTGTAATTAAAATGGAAACAATTTAGATAATTTTGTAAGCTACCCAGAAAGTGCACGTACCTACGGGAAAGGTGCGTGCATCTGGGGAAGAATTTCAGTAAAAGACTTGGGTAATAACATTCATGACCTCTTTTCTGCCTAATATCTCAATTGTTGGAAGTCGACTCAATAATAAAGTTGAGTAGGTATGACATACTTCAAGAAGAAAGTGACAGCTCTCCTATCCGACCCATACGTTTTTAGTTATCAAGCTTCAAAGTTGCCCAGTAGAAGAAGCTGTATTTTAGAATAGGCCACTTTATGAAGACGATTCGGCATTTCATAACTCTTGTTATGCTTATCAACTTTCAGGTCATGTCATTATCTGGTCTGGATGAAGAATTCACACCAATTGTGGTGCATATATCTAGTGGGGAACGCATATCTTGGGTAAGCTTCAAGCTGTGCTTATGACTTATGAAAGCAGAGTTGAACATCTGAATTCTCTCAAAAATGGAGTTGCATCAGTAAATCTATCACAAGCTTCAACAAATGTCTCGCACAGAACAAACAGCAACAATTATAAAGGTGGAAGATCAAATTATAGAGGATCCGGTAACAGAGGCAGAGGCCGAGGGAGGAACAATTCTGGAAACCTATTTGGAGGCATAAACAACTACTCTGGAGGTAGAAATAACTCTTATGATTCATATGGGAATTTGTGGATATACAAATCATTTAGCCGCAAGAGTGTCTCTATCATTATAATGAACAATATATGGGATCCAAACCACAAGATGAAAATGCTCCTACAGCATATATATATGTGGCGACTCCCAACACTGTCTCAGACCCCTCATGGTATGTAGACACTGGTGCCAGCCATCATGTAGCAGAAAATTTTGAAAAGATGAATTCAGCAGCTGAATATCAAGGTAACGATAAGTAATTGGTGGGTAATGGTAAGTCATTAAAAATCTCTCATGTTGGAAGTTCATAAATTCATGCTAGTGATGGTAGTAGATTGCAACTGGATAATATACTTGTTGTGCCTGAAATCAAGAAGAATTTAAAAGTGTTTCAAAATTTACATATGACAATGGAGTATTATGGAGTTTCATCCTAACTATTATCTTGTTAAGGAAAATCAGTCGAGGAAAGTTTTGCTGGAAGGGAAGCTAACTTGGGGGGCTATATCAGTTGGAGTCTTCAGCCTCAACCTCAGCCTTATATCAGCCACGGAAAAACATCCAGTTTGTTACTTATCCTTTTCTATTCCAAATAAACTTGTATCCCCTAAGTCCATCGAAAGTCTGAGGTTATGGCACATAAGACTTGGCCATACCTCTAATGATGTTATTTCCAATATTTTCAAAAATTGCAATAAGAAATTCTCAATAAGGGCAGACTTGTCTTATGATTCCTATCAATTGGGAAAGTCTCACTTATTGCCCTTCAAATTATCCACATCACATGCCAAGAAATCACTAGACTTGATTCATAGTGATGTATGGGGTCCAACTCCACTAAATTCAACAAATCGTTTTAAATACTACATTATATTTCTGGATGGTCACACAAGGTTTACTTGGATATTCCCCTTTGAAACCTAACTCTAAGGCACTAAATACATTCATTCAATTCAAAAAACTTGTGGAAAACAAATTTGAGAGAAAGATAAAAACCCTTCAGTGTGATTTAGGTGGTGAATATAGACCATTTGAAAATTTTGCAGCAGAAAGTGGTTTTGAGATCAGATTTTTTTGTCCATATGCCTCTCGACAAAAAGGCCGTGCTGAAAGGAAGCATAGACACATCACTGAGATGAGTCTTACTCTCTAAGTACAAGCCAAGATGCCGTTATTCTACAGGTGGGAAGCTTGTCACACTGCAACATATATCATTAACAGATTGCCAACCCAAATATTAAACCTGAAATTCTACACAAAAAACAGCCAGATTATACCACTATTAAAATCTTTGGATGCAGTTGTTTTCCTTGCCTAAGGCTATTCCAAAAACATAAATTTAGCTTTCATTCTGTTGGATGTATATTTGTAGGCTCTAGTGGAGAGCACAATGGGTTTAAGTTCCTTGGTCTAACAGGGAGGATTTATACATCTAGACATGTAGTATTCTATGAAACCATTCCTTTTGTATCAAGTTTGCTTAACAAAAAGTCATCAAACAGTTCAAATGATGCAGAAGTCATACTATACAACTTACCATTCTTCCAAAATGAACCACAAAAAAGTAACTCTACTCTAGCTAATATCACCAATCAAGAGGCAGAACAACGACCAGAACATGACTTCACTGACGAATCTGAGCAGACGGTAGCACAAGAAATTGAGAATGTTGCTGAAGTTGATGAAATGATAGAACACAGAGAAACAGAACACGGAGTTTCAAAAACTAAAGGAGAAAGAGAACAGATAGTGGCTCATAATAGAAATGTTGTAAATCAACACCATGGTCACCAGGGCTAAAAGTGGTATCTTCAAGCCTAAAATTTATATTGGAACCTGCATATATCCAAAAAAATCTGATATTGTAGAGGCAGAACCTTCAACATTGGCAGAAGCACAAAAGTTGGATGTTTGGGGGAAAGGCTATTAAAGAGGAGTTTGATGCACTTTTAACGAATAGAACCTGGAAGCTTGTACCTCCACGCACTAGATAAAAGGTCACAAGCAACAAATAGGTATTCAGAATAAAATATGACTCAAATGGAATTATAGAAAGGCACAAAGCCAGGCCGATAGCAAAGGGATTTCTTCAGACACCAGGTATTGACTTTAAAGAAACCTTTAGTCCTGTTGTCAAAGCTTGTACATTAAGAGTTATTCTTGTTTTAGCTGTGTCAAAGGACTGGATAGTAAGGCAGATAGATATTAATAATGCCTTTCTAAATGGAAAGCTAAAGGAAGCATTTTTCATGTTTCAGCCTGAGGGATTTAAGGACAAATCTAAATCTAATTATGTGTGCAAGTTGGAAAAGGCTCTATATGATCTAAGGCATGCCCCTAAAGCATGGTATAAAAGTTTAAAAGGAACTCTACAGGAGTGGGATTTTGAACAATCTAAAGCTGATTGTTCCTTGTTCTTCCTTATTAATGAAAGCTGGGTTATTTTTGCTCTGGTATAGGTAGATGATATTGTGATAACTGGAAATAATAATACCAAGGTGTTAGACTTTATTGACGGATTTAACAAGAAGTTTGCCTTAAAAGACGTGGGCCAGTTACATCAATTCTTGGGGATTGAAGTACATAGGCATGAGTATGGTATGTATCTCACTCAAACTCAATACACCTTAGAGTTGCTGAAAAGATTCGATTTTGAAAATCTAAAGTTGATGCAAATTAAATTTACCGTTACGAGTCACTTAATTAGGGAATTGATGTAAATTAATTCAGTCAATTAATTATTATGCCATTAAGAGTGAGTTAATTCTTAGAGTAAGTTTCATTTTCGTTCATTGTATTAGTAATTATAGAGTCATATGCATTCAATGCATTAGTAGTATAAATAGAGACTAAAAAAATCAGTTATATGCAACCTATTTCCTAAATATTAAAATTATCAAGCTTTATTCAAGTATTTTCCTAAGTTTTTTGAGATTTTCCTTAAAAAATCTTGGCTCTAACGGTGTTTGGAGTATTCTTATCTCCTAATTCTTTTCCTTAAAGAATTGGATTGCTTTAAAAGTCAGCAGAAACACCTATGGCCACTGGAAGACTAGTTTCAAAAGATGATAGAAAACTCCTTGTTAATCCAAGTCTCTAACAGAAGTGCAGTATGAGCTTTGCAATACTTATGTTGCCCAAGGCTTGATATTACCTATGTAGTCAATAAAATAAGTCAGTTCTTGCAATGTTCTATAGCTGTCCACTGGCAAGGTATCAAAAGGATTTTCAAATATCTTAAGGGTACTATTAATCAATGTGGACTGTTTGTATATATATTTTCCGTGATATTTTGGGCAGCTTCTATTCTTTGTATTAGTTAGTTGACCGCTCAGCATGATTGGTTAGGCTGTTAGTATTAGTTAGACTATTAATACATTAGCTTAGAGCTTAAACTGTATATAATAAGCTTCTGTATCCACTTTATGCTTTGGTCAATAATATCTAGAATTCTTTTTGCTTTAAGTGCTACTCATGAATTAGAGGTAGGAACTTGGATAGTTGATACTGAGGCTACAAATCATATGTGTCATGATATAACCTATTTTACCTCTCCTAAACCTGTTCTAGAATCTGTTCCAGTTTATTTACTAGATGGAACTATAAACCTGGTTAGGCATAAAGGTTCCATTCGTTTAACTAAAGACATCACTTTGATTGAAACATTACATGTAACAACCTTCAACTTTAATCTACCATATGTCAGAAAGCTTGCCAAGACTTCCAAATTGAAATTCACCTTCTTTGATGATTATTGCTTGTTACAGGACCCCTTGACTGAGAACCTCTTGGCTGTTGGAAGGGTTTACAAGGAACTATGTGTCTTGGACAAGGATTCATTCAACCCTTCAACACTATAGAGATACCACCATCTAATATGTAATCACATCTCTTCCATTTCTATTAATACTTCCTTTGTTGGTTATAATAAGTCCAGTGAAGAATCTGTACATCTTTGGCATAATAGGCTTGGCCATGTGTCATTGAGAGTTTTACAACATATGGACCTTGTGTCTCCTATTGACAGGTAATAATGAAGTTGAGCTTACTAAAGTCAAGGAATCCTTGGATAAGGCTTTTACTATAAAAGATCTTGGATATGCCAGATACTTCCTGGGTGAGATTGCTAGAGCCTCTGATGGCACGCACATGAATCAGAGGAAGTATGCTTTGGATCTGATTACCGATGCAAGTTTAACAGGAGACAAACCTGTCACTACTCCTTTTCCAAAAGTTTGTAAACTCAGTTCTATGGATGGTGAAGTTTTCTCTAACCTTGATCAGTATAGAAGGTTAGTGGGCCGTCTATTGTACCTCAATTTAACTAGGCCATAATCACTTTTGCTATGCAACAGTTAAGTCAGTATGTTTCTAGTCCTACTACTTCCCACTAGCATATGGCAGTACATTTACTTAAGTATATAAAGGGTATACTCTCCACTGTTTTGTTCTTCTTGCAGGTTCTAATTTTGCTGTCACTGCCTATTGTGACTCTGACTGGGCTGCTTGTTCTGAATCAAGAAAATTGCTTATTGGTTTTTGCATTTTTATGGGCAAGGCTTTGATTTCTTGGAAGACTAAGAAACAACAATGGTTTCCCGTAGTTCAACAGAAGCTGAATATAGGAGCATGGGTTCCACACTATGTAAACTTCTTTGGATCTCTTAAGGATTTTCATATACCTCTTAGTTTGTCATTTCCTCTCTACTGTGACAATCAATCTGCTATCCACATCAGTGCTAACCCTGTGTTTCATGAAAGGACCAAGCACTTAGAGATAGATTGTCATTTAGCTAGAGATCATTACAAGTCAGGCATTCTTCTTCCTCAGCATATCTCTACAAAGGAGCAGCTTGCTGACATCTTCACAAAGGCTTTATCTCCCCCACAGTTTAGTTATCTCTTATCCAAGTGGTCCTTGATTGATCCTTATCAAGGCCCACCTTGAGGGGGGGATGTGGAATATTTGTATATATATTTTCTGTGATATTTTGTATAGCTTCTATTCTTTGTATTAGTTAGTTGACCGGTCAGCATGATTAGTTACGCTATTGGTATTAGTTAGACAGTTAGTACTTTACCTTAGAACTTAAACTGTGTATAATAAGCTTCTCTATCCGCTTTATTCTTTGGTCAATAATATTACAACAATTATTCTCTCTCTCTCTAGAAAGTTCAATCAAGGCTTATGGATTTAGAGGAATGAGCATTTAGAGGTTAAAGGATTCACAGATGCCGATTGGGCTTCTTGCCCAGATGACAGAAAGTACGTCTACAATTAGGTACCTTATCTACATTAGCAACAGTCTAGTCTCATGGTCATCCAAGAAACAGAATGTAATTGCACGATCAAGCACGGAACAAGAATATAGAGCATTAGCACACATAGCACTGAAATTACATGATTGCAATCATTGTTCAAGGAATTGAAGTTACAAATCCCCACTCCTACAATTTGGTAAGATAATCTTGGTGCAAATGCCCTAGAATCTAACTCAGTTTATCACTCAAGAACGAAATATATCGAATTGGATGTTCATCATAAGAAATAAGGTATTTGAGAGAAAATTGAGTACATACCCTCATCTGTCAGATAGCCGATCTACTCACCAAACCTTTGCCACATGCCAGATTCAAATGTCTATGAGATAAGCTGTCAGTTAATCAACCGCTTTGCAACTTTCTAGGGGTGTTAGAATTGAAGAATACACAGGAGCATAAAGCCGTTCGAAGGATTCCGCATAGGAGACTATCCAATTTCAATTGATAAATGGCTGAGGACCACTATGACAGAGGAAGAAAAGATGGAATTGCAACTTAACAATTTGCAGCTCGAAGGTGCACTTTCTAGGATCACGATATTCTTGCTCATCGAGGCTTGAATTATGCTGAATAACAAATTGGTGCTACCTATCCATTTCCTCATTGGTTGCAATTTTGTAAATTTATTATAAGTTCAGCTCTAGAATCTTCCTACAAAGTGTATAAATTAATCAAGTGTACAGAAGAAATAATATACTTTCTCAGAAATTTTTTTTCCATTTACATATCTTGTTTCTCTTGAATTATGAACTTAACCTTCTATTCTTAACTCCCCCTTTCAAGCTGGAGCACACTTGTGTTACTCTATTCTTGTCTTTTAAAACGGAAATTTTGTTATTTTATTTACATTGTTTTAAACTTGAGGATGGCTCTATAAGCTACAAGACCTAGTTATTAGTCAGTTATTTGGCCATATGGTATATTAAGCTCATTATTTTAAATAAAAGCCAATTAGAAAGGCTGATACTTGCTAAGTGCTAACATTGAGAATTAAGAAAATGTAGGTTAGTAGTACATCAATGTCGGGAAGGTCAACGATATAAGTCCGACCATAATTATTTTTATGACCTCACGGGATTTGAATAAGTAGATACTTTAAATCCTCTAGTATATGGATATCTGAGTAAGAATATGATTGTAATAGAGCATCGTAAATAACTATAAACATTGGACATGGTTAGGGAAGGGATCCAAAGGAGGACGAAGTAACTAAATGAATATTATAGAGAATGGTAGGCCGCTAACAAAAGCACTAACTTGTCTTGTCTTTCCCAAGAGACCGACTTTAGCAGGTAATTTCTCTAACCTTTCTTGGTACTCTTTCGATGTCTCGGTTTCCTGAACTCTAGTAAGCTCCCAAAAGAAGTTGAGAAATTGATTAGCACCATACCTCAAGTTAGTCCGTCTTTATGAATTCTAATTTCTTGTTTCAAAAATTGAAATGATATATGACCATCCGCTCTCAAATGGAATGGTGCAACTATAACACGATCATATGGTGGAATATTGTGAAGCTGGAAAAATTGCACGGCTTTACAAAGCCATATCGATGGATTTCCCTTGCCTTCATAGCGTGGAAAATCAATTTTTACAGTCCTTAACATATGGAAACGTGTAAACTGACTTCCTTGGCCATTTTGGTGGGCTTCTGGTAGGTCTTTCGATTTGTGGAGTTATCTGCTGTATTTTGCAAACTCCCGGATTTTAGAATTGGAACCCATCTCATTGGTCCGGCAAGAAATCTCATCGACCAGTGACCTAAATTGGTTGATTGTATACACCAACTTCCACAAGAGTTCTTCTTGTTTCATGACAGAACCGATAGCTTTCTCTTGTTGATCCTCCCTTTCTCCATGCATGTGCTCTGATACCACTTTGGTACCGTGTTCTTTCCTCAGTCTATAATTAGTAAGGAAAGCTATTAAATGGAGATGAAAGTAAGCTCACTTGAGGGGGCTTTAACCTCCAATGGTTTGCTGAAAATTAGTAACACAGGCCTTTTTGAAATCAAATTAAGTCATATGCCTTTCGTTCCCACGTTAAGGAGGAATTACAAACTGATTCCCCAAAACAAGGCCACTATTTAAACCATTTACTTTTAATTATCTAAACCAACCAAGTGGACTAAATCCTTGTTGACTCCTTTAAATGAAACGCAGCCAACTCATTCAAATGAGAAATAAAATAATAGGAAAATAAATCAAAAGAAAGTTGCATGGACAGTTAGAACAATCTAGGGCTCTCTCTCTAAGGCAATCAATCCTCTTTGCACGATGCAGAATATTTTCTGTATGATTTTCCATTGTTGCTTTTCCACCATTCTTCTTATTTGTTACCATCACGTTGTAACGCGTGCTAGCACGAATTCTTTTTCCAAAAAATTTAATGTAAAAAAACTAAAAATGTAGCATATACTTCAAATAAAATTAATTTTTTTTTTCTCAGCTATAGCCTGTGTTCAATAAATTGCTACATCTACTTCTACTTCTTACCTTGTACAGAGTTGCTTTGTTTAGTTTGATTTATTTTCCAGAGTAGATTAGGCTTACCATATCAATAGGAGAATTGTATGTTTTGTGAATGATCAGTGAAAGACATAAACATTATTCCATACATCTTCAAGTTCACAATTCACATTCAGATAGAGATTCTTCAATAGTAATACAACTTTCTACAAGACAGACCCCCAATTTTATTTATCATCATGTCATTGATATATATATATATATATATATATATATATACATATAGCATTTGGACTGATCATACCGTCACCACCTTCATCTTTTGACATTATTATTTATGTTTGCATATGACACAACGAGGGTAGCTTTCAATGTCACAACAATGGTGGTTTTGAGTGTGTTCAAAGTCAGGATATCCGGAAGTTTCCACTTCTGTTTGGTGCTGCTTTTCCTTGTGCTCAAGCTCGTTCTCTTTGGCCATGGAACGTTGGTTCCTGGCTTTTGTTAAGCATGAGCTCATCACCAGTAGCATTACAACAAACACTAGGACCCTCATTTTTGCCATTTCTCCACTTTCCTGTTATGCATATATAAATCAACCAGAATCAAGAAAATGAAATATACGTTTTACATTTGATCTGCATGCAAATTATGTGTTACGTGATGAGGCATTTTAGATATGAAAATTTACTTTATATAGGAAGCTAGAGTTGTGCAAAGTTTAGTTTGGCGAAATGGGATTCTAAGGTTTATACAGTTGTAGTTCCTAAAGGGAATTTCTTGGTGGGGTCTCCACCAGATAAGACAATATTGGGTGGGGTGCCCTATTACCCCATTTAGACCATTAATCAGAATGATTAAGCAGGAAGAATTTTTTCAATTTTTAACTTTTTATCACAACCAAGTGGATTGATACAAATTATTCAAAAAAACCTTGTCATGATATTCACTTTGTTTGTGTCAAAAACAGAAATGCTAAATAATGTACAATTAAGCAAAGATATTTGTAATTGTAAGAATCATGTGATAAGATTTTTCAAAACGTCAATTCAAATCATGCATGGTACGAAACTTTTTATTTTTATTTTTTTTAACTGTAATTTTTTTGGGAAGGAAACAGTTGATATTTTTGGACAAACGTAGCTGACAAAAAATTGTTTCTGGACAAAATGTGTGGTGCACACTTCATGAAAGGGGGTTGGACAATAAAATTAGAGAATCTGTTAGGCTTTATTTTATTTTATTTTATTATTTTTTTTTTTTTTGGGGCTGTGAGTTACATTATTATTATATAACATATAATAACCTACAAATCCTTGAAGATATACAATTTCCAATGTTTTAATTATGGTCACATTATGAAATCTTTTTGGGCAAAATCTTGCATTTCCAAATTTTAAATGTATCTTTATGGAGAAGAATATTCAATAGTCCCGATCTCTTACCATACGTCAGGTGGGATTACCCACCACACGCATACGAGGCGGGAAGATCATTTTCATAATAATTCAAAGGTTAAGTAATTTGCTAACAAATGAATTTTTAGGAACAATTAAAAACTTTTACATACTTCATTTCTTATCCATCCCATTGCATAATGTTTATTACCTGATTACGGATAGAGTTATGACTAGGTGAACAGTAGGGTTTTATTCTTACAAAGAAGGTCGCAAAAGATTGTTCAATGTATAAGAAATGTTACTAAGGCTCCTGTTTGCTGTTATGTGAAATGATCAAACTTGCTCCAGACTAGTTCCAAACTAAATACTGATGGGGCACTTAACAGTGGAGGAAAGGTTGCTGGTGGGGTGTTATGAGGACACATACAATGGACTCTGTTTTTGGATATTCAAAATTTCATGTCTATTGTCCTATTCTAGAGGCTGTGTTAAGGGCTATTAAGACTGGTCTGCAAGACTGCAACTATGTCAAGCTAGGGAATCTGATTCCCTCCCTGCTGTACAATTATGCACTGGTATGACTTTTGGATCTTGGGTTGTACAACGTCTAATTGGTCAGATACAAGAGCTTCTAAGGGGTACATATGACATATAAACTTGCTCACACCTGGAGGGAGGCTAATCAATCGGCTAAATTTTTTTCTTTTTTTTTTTTTGCTAATCAGGGTGTCTAGAATCGGTGTTGTCAATATCAGATTGCTACCAAATTTGATTAAGTGGCAGCTGATGTTTGCAAGCTTGATAAAATAGGATTGCCTTACGTTAGAGCTAGGTAGTGTTGAGGATTTTTTGTAATTTTTGTTGAGTTTTATAAGGAGTAGTACTCGATCCTATGCATACACGCTAGTAGATTGGGCTATTAGCGTCGGTTGCAAGGTCTGTATTTTTTATCAGGAGTTCATTATGGGAGGTAATGTACATTACGTTCCCCTCTTTTTCTTGGGTACAATTTTTTGATATTAATAAATTGAAAACCGTTGTGATACCCATAGCTATTGACACCCTTCACTTGCTGGCTAGATGCAACGGCCATCAAATTGGCACATACTTTGGAAAGACGAATGGATTTGGAGTGGGGATGCGCGGCTTGGGACCAATCAGGGGAGGATGTAGCCGGAGGCTGGCATGGGCTTTAAACTGTGATTTTTTGGGTGTAGCGTGGATCCACTACAGAGACCAACTTTCAATTACTATTTGAATGGATTTTGGGTTAATTCGTCGTGATATTTTCATACTAAAGCGTTGCGATATTTTGGAAGTGTCATCAAAGGTGGCTTAGAAAAGTTAGCCTCATAGCGTTACGTGGACTGTTCAGGATATCAACTGAAAAGGATAATTAGGAAAGTCCGTCCTGTTAGCACCTGGTTACAAAAGTCAGTAAGGAAAGATTTTAATTAAAAAATTAGGTGTTAAGTCGTGTATGCAACTTCTTCCCTCTTTCCTTTGAAGAAAGTGCCGTCGCAACTCCTCTCTGCCCTTGACTGAGGGGAAATCTAAAATCAGGTTGCAACACAAGCTAAATTGGTATTCAAACGAAGATTCAAACCAAGATGGAGGGTTACGAAATTGGTATTTAGATAGTGAAATTGGAGGTTTGGAGTGAGCAATTTGACCCCCACCCACCGCCACCAATGATAGATTGATTAGATCGGTAAAATTGGGGTAAAACCCTAATGGCGAACTTGTGATCGTGATTTCATTTTGATTTGGTGTCGATATGCTTTTCATTGTTTAAAAAAATTTGATTGTATCTATTTTTCAATTTTTTTCTTTAAATTTGTGCGCATCTGATTTTTTTTTCTTTTTATTATTTTTTGAAGTCTTGTTGCAATTTTGCGATCAACGATTTTGACTAGCTAGAGAGCCCTGGGGATGTGACTATGGTAGCGGTTGTAGAAGTACTGTTGTGGTGGTTCTATTGTGAACGTTAGAGTTGTGACTCTCGTGACTCGTTGTATTTGTCATCGGAGTATAGTTATGATTCGTTGGAGATAAATTACGACTTACTGGGTTGTAATTATAACTCGCAAGAGTTGAGCTGTGACTAGTCAATGACTAGTGGTACGAGAGTGGTGTGATGATTGTGGGACGGATCGCAGTGGTGTGACGTGTAGTGTAAATTGTGGTGAGTGCCACAGATGGGTCCGTAACCGACACTCCAGGTCGCACCGTGACAATGTGGTTTTTATTGAAAAAGATTAACGCGTCTTAATTTTAAAAATGATTAATAAACCCCTAACTGAAATCATAAGGCTAGAAATTAATAATTTAGTAATTTTTAAAAAGGAGGGCTAGCAGGCAAGGGAATAAGGTACCATTTACTGGTGCTAGAAAACTTTAAGGTTTGATTTTATTAATTTCAAATTATGATTTTTAATTGCCGAAAATTCTTTTTCTTCACGCAACTCGTGAGTCTTGATACAAGTGTATTGAGACGAGTCACATACACCATGAACCTGTTAGAGTAACTTGTACCAATTATGAACTCTTCCCTGATTTATTTGAAAATTTGAAAAATGTATATATGTATGTGCGTATGTGTAAAGATATATATGTGTGTGTGTATATATACATATTTATATACAGCGAAATAATTTTTTTAATAAAAGTTTTCAAATTTAAACTAAAAAAATATTAAAAATTATTTTGTGCCAATACTTGTTCCCGAATAAGATATCAAGAGCCAAGATCTAATCGGTACGGTGAATCCAACAGGGTGCCCCCCCCCCCCCCACAAGTTTAGGGTTCGCTCTCCCCACCCCCTGACTTTTTCCATTGTAATAAAATAAGATCTACTCTATTATAATTTCTTATTTCAGTTTTTGATATACGTGAAACTTATTTTTTTTTTTTCAAAGTTTGATATACGTGAAACTATTGTATCTACTCTCCTCTATCCCACTAAAATAGTTTTGTATTCATTTTTTTCTTCGTCTCAAGTCATAGGTCACTTTCTTTATTGAAATGTAGTTAAAATCTTCGTTTTCCTATATGTCCTATTTAATGTATATCACCCTGCCTTGCCTCCCTCATCAACAAAGGACAAGAGGTTTTCACGAAGGGAACTACTGATCCTACGGCTCTTCGTACAGAAACCATTCTAAAAATGGTGCCTATAAATGGTGCGAAATCTGTACCCTGGGAGAAAGGTATAGGATCACTGGAGATTGGGAAAAAGGCTGATATTATCATTGTAAACCCGTCCTCTTGGTCAATGATGCCTGTTCATGACGGGTATCAATGGATAAGTGTGCTTCCAGGGATCTTCTGAAGAAGGTAGGGATCCAGCTTGCAAGCAGAATGAATGTTGTATAATCTTTTGTTCTCTTAGCCAGTTATTGTACGACAAGAAGTGTTACAATACTGCCTATAATCAAACAAGAACCCAACTGCAGAAAAAATAATTAAAAAAAAAAGTGTGCTTCCAGGGATCTTCTGAAGAAGGTAGGGATCCAGCTTGCAAGCAGAATGAATGTTGTATAATCTTTTGTTCTCTTAGCC
>CAVNYN010287366.1:17384-32262 GCA_963692815.1 Nyctanthes arbor-tristis
AGTTAAAATCTTCGTTTTCCTATATGTCCTATTTAATGTATATCACCCTGCCTTGCCTCCCTCATCAACAAAGGACGAGAGGTTTTCACGAAGGGAACTACTGATCCTACGGCTCTTCGTACAGAAACCATTCTAAAAATGGTGCCTATAAATGGTGCGAAATCTGTACCCTGGGAGAAAGGTATAGGATCACTGGAGATTGGGAAAAAGGCTGATATTATCATTGTAAACCCGTCCTCTTGGTCAATGATGCCTGTTCATGACGGGTATGATTCAACCTATGAAAATGCTTGCCGTTCACAGACCCATTAGAAAAACATCTCCAGCCTGGTTTATTCATTGCGAACTGAAAATATTACATCCAGTATGTGTTATGGTCGCCGGATTATGAGAACCAAGAGAATCTTAACTGTGAACGAGGAAAAAGTTATATCAATGGATAAGTGTGCTTCCAGGGATCTTCTGAAGAAGGCAGGGATCCAGCTTGCAAGCAGAATGAATGTTGTATAATCTTTTGTTCTCTTAGCCAGTTATTGTACGACAAGAAGTGTTACAATACTGCCTATAATCAACAAGAACCCAACTGCAGAAAAAATAATTAAAAAAAAAACCACACAAAATAAAATGATTAAAGTGAAATAATTTGCAAAAGAAATCATATATTTGGAAAATAATGCTCTTTAGATTTTACTTTTCCAATAATATTAATTGAGTTTTTCATAATATTCCGTGTGAAAATAGGACTATGCTTATCATAGTGGGACGAAGGGAGTTTGATCAAACGAAAAGGAAAATTTCATTAAAATCACAACATGATTGAGGATATTCTTCAATCATCATTAATTTGAGTTCTTTCTTGCAAAAATTAAAGGACTCAATAGTTTCTTTTCGAGGCCTAGCCTTGAGGTTAGACATACTTAAGCCCACCAATGTGTGATAAAGTGTAAGGCATGGCGATGCATTGAGTCCAAACTATAAGTGTCGCGGAGACGAGGTTTAAGCATGAAACCCCTGTGAAGATTGTATTTCTGGAAGCCCAAAAATTTTTATCAAGACTTTCATAGTCTAATGGAATCCTTAGTTGTTTCCTTATATTCTTAATCAAGGACTTGATTCCCTTTCCCGACCATCCCCCCTTATTGTTTTTCAAAAAAAAAAAAAAAAAGACCCAAAAATATTTGGCTCAGAATTTCTCTATACAACTATAACAAATATCCATTTACTCATTTTATCCATACAAGAACTTCAAGAATTGAGATTGACTAGCCAACTTCTATTTGTTTGGTTCCATAAGAAGTACGCTCTCCGCCCACACAATGATAGATTTATTTATTTTTCACATAAATTACGACATATTAAGTGGAATTATATTTGGTCTACATTTTTTTTTCTAACTAAATCACATTTTTTCTATGACAAAACTCCAGAAATTTTTTCTTTTTAAAATATCATATAAGTCCATATTGTTTCTAAAATGCAAAATTTACTTTTAAAAAAATAAAAAGAAAGCAAAAGTTGAAGATATATAGTGAAATGACAGAGAATGTGATGTGAATAATGTTAATTAATATTATTAGGAGAAAAATAAAATTTCCTTTAACTTTTTATCTAAGGTACCCTTAATATTACAATCAAAATTACTTTGGTTTATTTTAACATGTATATATAAAGGTATGTTAGAAAAATAAAATTTCTTAATAAAGATTTGGGGACCCAAAAAGAAAAAAAAGAAAAAAAAAAAAGAAAGAAAGAAAGGGGAGTTTTATCCTTTTGAGATGGAAGAAATACAGTTTGGGTGAAGATTGGAAATCGAGCTGACTTCCCTTCAGGTGTTCGCGGAAAAACTTTACAAATTACAACTAGGTGGTTGAAAATAAATAAATAAATAATATATTTGTCTAGTTACTTTTTCGAGAAGTGTTTCTATTTATTTATTTATTTTTCTTTTTTGCGGGGAAATAAGTTGCTCGTTGAGAAGGTAAAAGTAAGGAACTCTTATGGTTGGTGGGAAGGCCGAGGACAATATCAAAGTGAAAGATATGAAGGTCCGGAGATTGATCAAATCCAAGACTGAGATCTTTGATTTCAGATTAATAGACTTGTATTACTTTTTGTACGTCTTAAATTATATACCATTTTTTTTACTAAAATGTAATTGGAATCTTAATTTTCTACTTTCTTATCTTATTTAATGTATATCAATATCAATAAAATAACACTGTTAAGGTGAAATAAAACAAATGGTATATTTGAAAAATCATTTTAAATTTTCCTTTACCAACACAATCACTTTTCTTAATATTTGCAAAACTGAGAGAAATACTATATATAAGTGGGACTGGGACGGAGGGGATATAACAAGTCAAAGGAAGGGGAACAGCGAAAAGTTGTTCAAATTTCTATTGATTTTTCTCCCACTCAAGCCTAAATACTCCTCTCATCCCTATTATTTGGCCTACTTTAATTTTTGACAAAGATTAAGAATAGTTTTGGGAAAAACAATTATACAAACCTTCTACATGAATAAACTCAACCTTGGCTTCATAAATCCACTTGTGAGTTCTCGCTTTTTTTATAACTACATGTGGTCTCCATAGTAAAACTGGTTAGTAGGACACTAGGCATGCATCGGTCAAGTTTAAGTTCAGTGAAGTCATATATGTTTATTAATTAAGAGATAAATCCCATATTGAAATAGTACAAATAAATTCTTTACACAAAAACGCTTAGGATGCTTACTTTTAATAATAAGGTTGACTTTTCAACATAGAACATCAAGTCTCAACATATTATCAGAGGTCATTAAGCTCCTACGGGTGATTTGATGCCATTATGATGCTATTAAAATTTGAAAATGAGCACATGGACTTAAAGATATATAAGTATGTTCCAATGAGTCAACATCTCGCAAGAGCATCTTAAGAGATAAATCTCACACATAGAAATAATACAAATTAAATAATTGACATATAAGCATTCGTATTACTTCTCTTACTGAGATCGACCTGTTAAAATTGAAGCCAAGTATTAATAAAGCTAACATAACGATATAGATTACATGCACCACATATATAATTAGGTTAAGGTACATGTCAATCGTTTCTATACATTTAGAATTATTACTAATGGCATTCTAGGTTTATAGGCTTGCAATTTGTAATAAAATCTGTGGATATGGGTTTTCCAACGCCAAATGAGGCAAAGACAAAGTGGGATGCGATGCGTATTACTCCATTTGCAACATTAGTCAGAACATATGATCAAATTAAAATGATGAAATTGGAAGAAATGCTTCTCTCACACTTGAGAAACAAACAGAAAATCCATGATCCAAAGTGGATTTACACAAACCAAAATTCAAGGCATGCATACATCAACCACAACGCACGTCAACAATTATCAACATGTGGAAAAGAAGCTTGCAACTTGACTGCTTAATTTCCAACTCGTGATAGATTAATTCCCCTTTGATCAAGTTGACTTCTGAGACATGACTTTGACGGGACTCTTTTGTTATGTACTTGGAACGACTTCCTAGTCTTCTCCAATCAATTTCAAGTCTTATCAGTTATTAGTCAAACTGAGTTCTATTGAAGGCATGTGTTAACATCAACCACAAAGCGCATCAACAATTATATATCATCATGTGGAAAAGAAGCTTTGCTCTAATATAACATTTCCTAAATAATAGTGAGCCAATAATTCATATGAAACCTAAAAGAAGGGGAAAAGCAACTGCCAGTCCATGCAATTGGTTTGGAATTTCTTGCATTGATGGGAGCGTCAAACACATCTAAGGGTCATGATTCCCTTACCATTTTATTAATAATAAAAATTTTGATGCAAGCTAAAGTAACGCGGAGGCATAAACTAACCTTCAAATTAGCAAGAATATATGGAAGGAAATAATCAATAAGGAGCTGGAGTGCCTACATCCTTAAAAGATAGTACTACATTTATCTCACAAAGATAGTCTACTTTTCCTTTTTCATCCATTACAAAATATAGTCCGCTTTCTTATTAAAAAGTAGTTAGAATATTAATTTTCTTTTAAGATCCTACTTAATATGCATTATAATCAACAAAATAATGTTATTTAAAAGTGTGATATTTAACAAAAGAATATTAGAGTAGTAACATTAAATTTTACCTTTCCAACACTTCTAATTGTAGTTTTCTTAATATTTGGGAAAATTAAATAAAACCATTTTTGCCATATGGAGGTAGTAGATAAAAATGAAGTAAATATAAGAAATATAAATAAAAAAGAACCTAATAAATAGACTACAGACTTGAATTTCTCACCCACCCGTACCCGGTTGCCCAGGCACTCACAGAGGTAGTCCCCTATATGGTGGGCCACTACCCTAATTGTGAGTGCCCCGTTCACAGGATGTGGGAGCAAAATTCGACTAAAGACTCTGAACTTGGGCCCCAACTCTACTCTTAAAATCGTCGTTGGAGACTCGCATTTACCATACTTGCTATCTGCTTCAAAATAGAGAAATTAAGGGACATCACGTCTTAACTCTTAATCTATTGTTGTACAGAAAGATTTTCATTGCCAAAGTGTTTAGTGCTTATAAGACATATAGGAACTAAGCGACAAGGATGGATTCACCCATCGCCGCCCCAACTTCCGAACAATCTATCTCTTGGGGTGTCCCCAATATAGAGTTTCATGGTTTTTTTAGATTGTATGGATTCTTATAGCATTGATGGGTTTTAATGGAATTATCCATAGAATTTGTCAGATTTTCTTAAATTCTATGATATGGATTTTTCTAATTTCTAATGGATTGTTGGATTTCAGGGGGTGTTTTCAACACAATTTAATCGATAAAATTTCATACTGATTTTTTGGGTTATTATTTTTTATTCACTTTTATTTTGTATGGTCGGGTAATCAGTTGTAAAATCATTTAACAACTTACTAGCTACAAGTTGCTAAATTTAAATGTGTTAGAGTAATATTTTTGTTTTCTCTTATTTATTTTTGTTTGAGTTGATTATTAACTTGGTATAGAAAAAGTTATACGACCTTTTACCCAGTGATCAAAAAATAAGAAAACAGTAAAAATATTCAAATAATGTCAACCTTCTCTTCCTTCAAATGAAACAATTAATATTTTTAATTAAAAATGAATAAAGATAATAGAAATCGTTTTCTACTTTATGGAAGAATATAAAATTTATGAAATTACATTATAACTTTTAACACAGTGGTTATACATCATCTTCATTGTAGACATTTATTTATTTTATACAAAATAGAATATTACGTGATTTTCGAAAACAATGAAGTTTTTGTCAATTTAGATTTTACTAATAATGAGGAAATTATTTTAAATTTAATATCATCATTCTTTTACAATAATCTCACATATCGTCCACGAATAAATTTCATTTGTATAAATTGATTATAATGTGATTTTTTAAAAATTTGAACTGTGAAGAAACAAATTACGTGCTATTATGATAATAATTATTATTTATTTATTTATTTTGAAAAGAATGTAGTTCGTGCGTTATACAGAATAGAACAATTAGCTAAAAAAATGCTCGATAATTTAAAGAACCAAATAATCACAATTTTATTGTGTATTATTTACTCATATACACATGTTACTAATACTTACAATTTTATTGCATACAATTCTTCTACTGGGCACAGAACTAATTAAATTGTCATTCATGGAATAATATCTTAACTAATAAAAATGAGAATTAATGAGAAATTTTTTAATATAAATTTAATTTCATGTTAAATATGAAAATTAAGAAACCATATAAAAGAAAACATATAAAATTTATGTAACCCCAAAAACACCCTTATCGTTGTTCAGTAGAATAGTACAAGAATTCTAAGAAACAGTCAAAGCATAAGTAGTATTCATTTGTCAAAATGATTTCTTTACCACATCCATTCTCTATTTTATATTCTTAGAAAATTTATTTTTTGCATCTCCTTATATAGCGCTATACATTCTCCAAAGAAATCACTATTCACTAAATCTATTGTTAAAGAAAATAAACATAATAATAAATAAATAAATAAATCTAAAACTACATACACTCTTGTTACAAAAGACTAATATTACAATAAATAATAAATTCTATATGATTTACCGCTAACATTAATTTTAAACCACTTTCTACTCTAAAAAGAAATAAAAGAATTAATTTTTCTAAATTATCAGCAAATATTATTACTATGTATCCCCTCAACTTAAATTCTTACCTATACATAGGCTCTCACTTATATATTAATATGAGAATGTGTATAGATTGAAAGCATATATAATAAAAGCATTTATAAACAGGAGAGTAGATATATATTTGTATAAATATTTATTTGTTATTTTATTTATTTTTTGAAAATATCTCAACTCGAAATTCCAAACCTGAGATATAACTTTTATTTTATATATATTGCAATATATATTATAATTACGTATATTATATAATATAAACATATATTATACAATAAATATATATATATATATGATATTAGAGATTTAATTAGAAACTTAATTAGTTGGAAATGTGTATATATACTGTTAAAATAAAATAAATAAAAAAAGAGACATACATAAGTAGGATAGTGGTTTTAGCGGGAAAATTTATATATAGCCGCTATCCTACTTTAATATATATAAGATAAAATTCTCCACAAACGAATAAATGAAAAATCAACCGCCACAATAACAAATTATACTCAACATTTTTGCATAAATTGATTGTGATATGATTGTTTAAAAACTGAAGTGACAAGGAAAAATGGGTTTTGAAATTTTATGATTTTAAATTTTTATTAATTATCTAAAAGTAAAATGATTTTATGAAATCCATAAGAATCCAAGGGTGATAGGTTGGATTTTAGCAAGAATGTTGCAAGTGTATTTTTAAACTTAGAATCCATATAATTCCGTTGAAATTCATCATTTAATGAAATCCATCAGATTCTATAGATAATTGAGGACACCAGAATTTTACAAAATCCATAAAATTCTGAATTGAGTATATCGGATTTCTGTGGAATCCACATAATTCTAAATTGGAGAAACCTGAAATTGTATGGATTTATAAAATTCATCAAATTCCATATTGAGGACACCCCCTAAAGCATGTGGGGGCATCCATAAGAGTTGACGCTAAACCTTAGAAGTTGAATGGATGACCTGAACTTGTGAAGGACGCCTCCCGGTGCAATATTTGCTCATGGAAGACTAGGTGCAAAGTGATCCGTGAGACCTAAAATGGCACCAGATCTTTCTGCGTAATGCCTCAACCATATCCTACAATCTTCTAAAGATCAATCCTCCTGTGGAAGACAAACATCCTTCCATCTGTCCAAAGTAGCTGATGAGTTTTGTCTTTAGATTAATTAGAATCCCATCGGAATCTTGCAATTGTACTCTCCAACCACTTCAAAACATAGAGACATAGAAAGAACAAAGCAAAAGAGTGTAGTGCATGCACCATGAGATAATAGGCAACATGGCCAACCAGAAATTCGTGACCAAACCTTCTGCATCAAGTCATCATACAAGAAGGCCCATCCAAAGTTCTTATATAAAGGGACTTCAAGATAAATAATAGGTAGTTGCTAATGCCGAAACCCCATCCGCTTCAAAAGTCTATGAATCAACACTCTGTGATGCTCGACGAGGTAGAATAGGAGCACTCTTGTCCCTCTTCGCCAAGAAGTGCTGGAGGATTTAGTTTAGGTCTCACAAGCTTTATCTTTCTAAATATACATTCATTTTACATATTCAAAATTGCTTGTAAATTAAGTGCATATTAGATAATAATTCAAGTATAGAGTCGAAAAGAATGGATTTTGGATTTCTCAGGAGCTCACTGAATTGAGTGAGAATTTCTTTCACTGTATACACACACACACACACACACAAAAAAAGAAAAACCTTTACAACCTTCAGAAAGGGATAAAATTAATTTTTTCTCAGTACAATGGAATGCCTAAAACTTGGCGCCAAGAAAAGGATATCCATAACCATCAATTTTGTCTATAGGCTTACAAATACAAGCTAATTAAGGAACTAAAAAATAAATAATGAGAAGCAACTATACTAAAGTTGTGAATCACAAAAGCACAATTTCTTTGTCTCTTGGCTTTAGCAATTTTAACTCTTCAATTATGAACTTAACCTTTTATCTGTAACTCCCCCTCTCAAGCTGGAGCACACTTGTGTAACTCCAAGCTTGTCTTTTAAAAACGGAGATTGTGTTATTTTTTTTTGCATTGCTTTAAACTTGAGGACGGCGCTATCAACTATGAAACCTAGTTATAAGCCTGTTATTTGGCCATATGGTATACTAAGCTCACTGTTCTGAATAAGAGCCTATTAGAAAGTTTGATGCTTGCCAAGTGCTAACATTGAGAATTAAGAACGATATAAGTATGACCATAATTATTTTTATGACCTCATGGGATTTGATATAAGTAAATATCTAAGGCCCTCTAGTATATGCATGGATATTTAAGTAAGAATATGATTGTAAGAGGGCATTGTAGATAACTATAAACATTGGACATGGTTAGGGAAGGGATCGAAACAAGGACGAATTGAAGTAGTTAAATGAATATTATAGAGAAGTGTTAAACAAACAAAAGCACTAACTTCTCTCGTCTATCGCAAGGGACAAACGTTAGCAATTATCTCTACTACAGAAAAGCCAATTAGGCGTCGGTCGTTATAAATAATAGGTGTCAGTTTCTAGGTAGACGCATATGTTACAGACGTATATACTAGGAAAATAGGCGTCGGTTGTTTCTCGACGCTCACAATACAAAAAGGCGTCAGTTGTTAACTTAAAACAGATTACGCCTAAAATTTACCATAGGCGTCGGTTTTTATATAGAAACTGACGCCTATAATTTAAAAAAGGTGTCGGTTTCACGCTAATAACCGACGCCTATATTGGAAAATATATATTTTTTATTTAAAAATATTTTGGGCGTCGGTTGTTGTATAACAACCGATGCTAATTTTTTTTTTTAATATAAATTGCAGTGATCAAATTTTGCCAATTTTTCGTGCGACCACAAAACAGCAAATGCAAGCAACAAGTAGCCCAATTTATACACACCTCCACCACTCCCAAGTAGCCAACAAGTAGCAAATGCAAGAAAAAAACAACACCAACACGACTTCCACAAACAATTTATATGCACTTTAAACCAATTATCACCAACTTGATATAAATATGAATCTACAAATACTACTACAAAATAAGCTACTGTAAATACGAAACAATTGAATTAACATAAAACTAAGCATTAAATATAAACAAAGCTAGTCCAGAAATCAATAGCTACTATATGACTATATATATACTCCTTTAATCATCATCGTTTGGATAGGAATATAACTAAAATCAATAGTTAGAACCAAAAATCATGTATAATTTTGGAGAAAGTATTTTGCTCATAATTCTCGAACCTCATATATATCCGATTGAATATATGATCCCATTTTATATGCCTACAAAAAAGAAAAAGAAATATAATTATACTTTGTAATAAAATAAAGATCAATTTAAATTAGATAATTATTAGTATTCAATAAATATTCATACCTTATCAAGATATTCTTTCAAACCATCATATTTGGTGACTATCTCGTACATATTTCTTATCAACAGTAGCTATACTCATCGATCGGGTATGCTGAGTACACTAAAATTTCGAACGAGTTTAAAATAAATATTAGTAATTAAATCACTAAAATTTGAAATTTCAATAGTTATTGTAACATTTAGAGGATAATTTTCATGCCTCGGTTGTTTTCCACATGAGCCCTTTCTTCACTATTTTCCCTGACGCCCACAACCCTTTAAGCACCCTAGAGTTATAATATAGACGCATACATATATATAATTTAAACAAGTTGAAATTAAAAAAAAAAAGAATAATATACAATAGTTAATTATAATTGTTTACACAGATAACTGCGATTTGATAGGCAGGTCACGCCTATTAACCGCCTGAGAGTCAAAGAAATATACCATATTACGTGATAGACATAGCACCAGCAACATCCAGTGGTTTCTGGAATATTTTATAAGAATTTAAATTTGAATATTTAGCGACAAATAACTGAAATTCAGGTTAAGGCAAAACAACAAATAAATAGTTGCAACGATTTTACCCTATAATATACGGTGCGAGAATGTACTTTTTATCCATCATGTTTCCCATTGCGTGGAGCATGTACTCATAACTCATCAGTTGTGTTGTTTCATGATTGATTGCCCCGACCAGCAATGGACAAAGAAACCCGATATTTTAAATCTCGAATTGGTTGCACAAATGGTGTAGGTACCTAAAATACATTATACTAAACGTGAAATATCAAATTAAAAATTATACGATGTACTTAATTGTGAGGGATCGAGGAAGTCTTACATTGCCCAAACTTGTAAAATAGGTGCGTTCAGCCAGTGCATGTTGAGCAAGTCAGTTATATCAGTGACTGAAACACTAATTTCACTGTCCATTTGGTTGAGGTAGAAAAACACATCTCTCCCGTTCGGCACCTCAAAGAAATCCGTAAAGGATGGCAGTTTAATAGTCAGATCATGCAACGTTTTGAGGTTAGGAGTTAGGGAAACCAATGTTGCATCGTCAACGAGATTAGGGAGGGCAAAGGAAACTTCAAAACTTACGTGCTATTTGCCTTTTCCCTTTGGTGTTGCTCGCCCGGGTAACGGTTCCTGCAGTGAAAATTTGTTTGTTATCAGTGTTAATTAGGAATCCAAAATCCAGAAAAGCTTATTCTGTAAGGTCAACTAATTAGCTCGCCTAACATCACTAAATGTCCGGGCCACTGAGTGTAACCACCTTCACACATATCCACCAATTGTTGGGCGTATGAATTTGGCACTGGAAGAGGATAATTGAGCGCATCTTCATACACACGGTCAATTACGACTTTGTAGTGACCGGGCAATAGCAGTGTACTCTGCACCAACGTAGTAGCTTCGAATGAGTAAATCATACCCACCGCTACAATTTTAGCTCTTCCGATCTCAATTAAGGGCGAGACGACACGAGGTTGGCTTCTTTGGATAGTCAATACACAACAAAATAACGTTAACTGTAAGTATTGGAATGAATTCGAACGTCGACATAACGAAACGCTATGAATACCTCAATGTCAAGAGCTGGTGGGGGATCGGCCGACTGGTAGCTACTACGAGTCGTTGGTCTGACTGACGGACTCGCTGCAATAGGCATTTCTCCTGTATGAAATTGTGAGGGTATTTCAATGCCATAGCATTGGAGAACAGAGGCCATCTGTGATTGCATCATATCAATGTGAGCCTGCATCTGGGTCATAGTCTCTCTCTTTACTCTCTCAGTGATGCTGGCCTCCATCTCTAATTAGATGACCTTTCGAATATCTTCTACTGACACGACCCTACTCATTCGGGCCCTTGGCTCTTTAGGGCGTCCATAAATGTTCCTCACACTGATGTATCCACCGTAACCCTTCACTCGACCAGAGTGATCCTCTTTACTGAGCACGACCGATAATATATCCCACTGTCTCTTTGGGATAAACGCCCCTTTACTGGCATCCTCATGCAATTCTTTCTATTTCAAACAAAAAAGGAAAATACGATACACGTGAATAAAGGGCAAGTAAATTAAACAAAGAGAAAATTAATTATTAATGTATACTTACAATTTTCTCAAAAACCACTTTGGTTTTATCATTTGACATGAAATAATTTTCATTGGGACCCTTATGATACCTTGCCCGAGCCCAGTCTAGGCTGTGATCATTGATCTGAAGGGTCAAACTAACTGACTCACATGATGATGAGGAAGATAGGGGGTCAACAACGGCTCAGTCCGCCTGCCTATGAGCATAACTAGCGGAGCCTAAAAAGTATGGGTGCTCATTTTACGCTTGACTCAGCCTCGCCTTCCTGCTTTTCTCCTGAAAGTTAATTTACCAACTGCTTTTTTTATCTAAAGCTGAGACAATAATATAAGATTTGTTTTAGATGGTACCAAGAACTCTAGAGTGGCGTGATCCTGCTTGAACTAATCCCACTGATCTGGCGAAATGATCCCTTTATAAAGATCACATGGAGAACTATATTTTTTGTGCTTCGCATTGATGAACTTTTTGAGCAACTTATTCCGGAAGTCCTTCAATCTTCTCCCAGCTTAGATCAACACAACATGCTTCAAATCATCTTAAGAATGGCTTTTCGGAATCAAGGAAATAATGGCTGTTCGGAATCAAGGAACAAGCCGTAAAAAATGTGCGGAGTCTCAGTGAAATCATCTTCTATATCACCTATCATTTTGTCAATCTGTCTGGATATCATCATTATCTTCTCTTACCAGATTAATTTCATTAGTACTCTTGTTTGCCGTATTTTTCCCCACGAACATCCTCATTGACACCAGTGCTAGCCGTAGGAAGTAAACCCTCACCATGTCAAAACCACTGCGTATAACCTTAGTTAAAATCATGCCTAATCAAATGGTACTTCACTTCCTTATAACTACGATATTTTTGCAGATTCTTACAATCGCGGCAGGGACATACTATCAGTTCTTCCCATTTTCTTTTTCTATTATTCTTTGCAAATTTTATAAACTCTTCAACCCGTTTCAAATATTCTAGTGTGGTACGTCTCCCATACATCTAACTCCGATCCATATATCTCACAATTGACCTATGTAAAGATATTCAAAAATGAATTACTTCTATTAAGCATGTTATTTTTTCTCACTTATTGAATGCAGTGATATGTTATTTGATTTAATTTATTTGGTCAATAATACTTATTAATTATATATTTATTCTCATAGCAATAATATTAATCGATGTATAAATATCTTTCCGTAAGCCTCCAAGCTCAAATTTCATAAATATCTACCTAAATCATATATACCCAACACAATATATATATATATATCATATGTACCCATAACAAAGTGTGCGTATATGTATATATATCAGAAATATATATACTTATATAACAATATAAAAAATATATTTAACAAAAAATCGTAATTTAACAAATTAATAAAAAAAATCACATATAACTAAAAATATATTTAACAATTCATGTATACACATATATACCCATATTTATTAATTTTAACAAAAACCTTACAATTCATAATTTCTACATCCAAAATAAATATATCTTTCACACAATAATCATATTACAATATATAACAAAAAATTCCACAACTTTAGCAAATTAAAAAATAATCATATATAAAAATGTATATATATATATATATATATATATACACACATCTCAACCAAATTTCACAAAAACCCTTAATATCTTGATTTCTAGTTAAATCCAAAATCCTAAATCCAAACTAAATCAAAAATCTTAAATCCAAACTAATTAAATCCAAAATTCTAAATCCAAATTAAATCCAAATTAAATTTGTATACCTTTGAAACTACTTTGAAAATTAAAAAATTCCAATATATCTTTCGCACAATAATCATATTACAATATATATAAAAAAAATCCACAACTTTAACAAATTAAAAAATAATCATATATAAAAATGTATACATATATACACATCTCAACCAAATTTTACAAAAACCCTTAATATCATAATTTCTAGCTAAATTCAAAATCCTAAATCCAAACTAAATCCAAAATCTTAAATCCAAACTAATTAAATACAGAATTCTAGATCCAAATGAAATCTAAATTAAATTTGTATACCTTTGAAACTACTTTGAAAATCGGGAGAAAAAAAGGCGCACCACGAGTACTTCGCTCGCCGTCTGCCCGGCTGTCCGCCCACCATCGACCGCGCCGTCCGCCGCCTCCGAACGATTTTCGCTTTAAACTACAAAGAAATCAGTTGAGATATGAATCATAAGACCTAAAAGTACAAAGAAGAAGAAAAATCGAGTGACATTACCAAGAAGTTAGCCTGCCAGCCACCGCGTCATACCGCAGCCGCCGCTCACCGGAAAAGTTCCTTGGGTGGAGAACTAGGGAATTTGGGGGTCGATATGGGGAGAAATAATCTTCGCAATGTGATTCAACACTAAAACGAGTTCAAGTTACTCTTCAAATGGTTTTTTTGTGCGTGAAATTTGGTTGAAATTAAATTTGCGCAGAAGCGGGTGTTCAAAACGAACGTGCAGAATGTTTCAAAAGAGGATCTGGGACTATCCTAAAAGGAAATGGCCGTCAGTCCCTTAATGGGACCGATACCTTTGTTATTTTTAGGTGTCGGTCCCTTACATAAATAATGGGTGTCGGTTGCCATATGGCAACCAACGCTCATAGTTCAGATCACGTGTTAGGGCGTCAGTTCTTAGTAAAGGACCGACGCCTATTTTTAAGCATTAATTACAACTTTGCCACCGCGTTTCGTTTACGCATACCTTCTTCTAAAAACCGGCACGTATTTCTAATTTCTTTGTGCATTTCTATAGTAGTGTAATTTCTCAAACCTGTCTTGGTACTCTTGCAATGGCCCGGTTTGCTGAGTTCTAGTAAGCTCCCCCAACGAAGTCGAGAAACTGATTAACACCATACCTCGAGTTAGTCCGTCTTTATGAGTTCTAATTTCTTGTTTCAACAATTGAAATGATGTATGAACGTCCCCTCCCAAATGGAATGATGCAATTACAACACGATCATACGGTGGAATATCGTGTAGTTGGGAAAATTGCTCAACCTTACAAAACCATATCGATGGATTTCCCTTGCCTTCACAGCGTGGAAAATCAATTTTTACCGTCCTTAGCATATAGGAACCTGTAAACTGAATTCCTTGGCATTTTGGCAAGCTTCTGTTAGGTCTTTCGATTTGTGGAGTTATCTGCTGTATTTTGCA
>CAVNYN010287367.1:0-24324 GCA_963692815.1 Nyctanthes arbor-tristis
CAATCATCCCCAGTTTTTATGACGGTGTTTAGGACCTTTACGTTACATGACCTTGCGATATGGATTCCGTCTGTGTTGATACTTTCACCCGGTGCACTCACTGTAAACCTTTCGAAGGTAAAATTTTGAGCTCCTATCACGTTGACGTGAAAGTTTTTGCTATCTTTAGTCGTTACATCGTGAACGCTTGTGTTGGTCACGGCATTGAAGCTCAAATTCTGTAGATATATTTATAATACGATGAATATAATATATGGATTTAGGACTTTCTTCGTGAACTTACTATGACGATAAAAAGACAAACAGATAGATAGATATACTTACTATAGGCAGTTTGACGCAATTAGGGTTCTTGCCGCAGTCGTTTTTGGTCCAAGCTTCTTCGCCTTGGCCATCAAACACTCCGCCACCGGATATTTCCAAATGGTCGACATGATTGAAGGTAATCCAGGCGTCGTTCTTGACGGGTAGTTTAGTATAATCTGAAGGGGCTTGTATAGTGCCTTGGAGCTGGAACGAAATAGGGGCCTTGCAAGGACCTTCAAATCTCACTTGATCAAGCAAAAATGTGCCTACTGGTACCACTAGTGTGCTCGGAGTCGTTGCTGCACATGCCTCCGTCCACGCCTTCAACAGTGCATCGGCAATATTCGCATCAGGTTTGGCACCGTACTTTGTAATGTCAAAGCAGGCTCCACCAGCGGGTTGTGGCTGGGCATTTACGAATACTGCAGCTAACAGCGGCAGGGAGAACAAGAGGCAGGTGAATTTCGTAGCCATATTTGATGTGACTTCTCTGTTTTTACAATGAATCAATGCAATATTTAGACAACAAATTGATTCAATTTATAATAATGATTGATGGAAGCTGGGTGCCATAATGACTCCTACAAAATTCTCGGATCTTTATTTTTTTCTCTTGGACAATCTGTTGGAGGAAGTTTTGTTTTCCCGTTAAACCTGCGTTGTTTTTGTTCACCAGAAAAATTGGAGTATTTGTGTGTGTGTATATATATATATATATTAACGATTTCTTTTTTACGTGTTAATGTTCATGAGAATATATCTTCATTCGCCAATAAAAATATTAAAACTAAATTGGTGTCCGATCAATATAAATAACCTTATTTTTAACCGACTTATTATATATGGTTATAATATGAGTAATGCTATACTTTTGTGTTGGTTTACCAACTATTACACTAGTTTACAATTTTTTACCTTAAAATATCTAAAACTCAAATTATTTAAATGTCTTAATTGGTAGTTTTAACTTTTATTTACTATTACACAACCGATAAACTAATTAGCGAACTAATATAGAAGTTTACCATTACTCAATATACCTCTTTTACAATGGTAACTTCATTATATAGGAGCATGATTGGTGCCATTTTGTTTTAACTTATTTGGTTGATCCATGTGTTGAAGCGGTTACTTTTAACTTTGCCCTAACTCATAAACACATGCGAGATTGCTCAAAGATCGACATTCGAGAATAAAAATAGGTAGAGGAGCAAAATTTTCTTAGTGGTTGGTTGCCAACCACTAGGATAATAGTTTTAATGAGTTGATACAAATCATATTGAAAATCGAGTTCAATTTTTTGTTTTCTCTTTTTTAGGAAACAAAGTTCAATTTATTTTGTCGTGTGCTTATATAATGAATAGTGGAAAAAAACAACATGAAGCCGAAGAGGTCAAGTCAATTAAAATAATAGAGATTGGGAAGCAAAAAGGAGGACTTTTATACTTAATAATGGAGATTTGGCTGGATAGGCATGTCATAGTGGTGGCCGGAGAATCAACCCTATCGTCAAGATGAAGACGGACCATTGTCAACAAAGTGAAAACTACTATTGGGTTCTTAATAAATATGTAATTGATGTCAATTTTATATGCCTGGGATTATTTAAAAGTTATTATAACATTATATATATATATATATATTATGGAGTTAAATTGTAATGGCTCTATGATTCGGTATGACAAGGTGAGGAAAAAAATTAAATACGACAATTAAATGATTATTATATCTAAGTTTACACAAAACTGTACCAAGAAATTTAACCTCATTAATTAACAGTAAAAGATCGACTTGGCTTACTTGAAACATTTCTCAATGCCAAATTTTTCTCACAAAGTGATCTGAGTAACATTCTTTTTTCTTTTCCGGACAAAATTCGCCTAGTTATAAGTGTAAATTTTCGTAGTTGGGTGCATGTATGATGCTGCAGATATAATGTAGTTTTTGGATTGTAGTACACACGAAGTGCAATTTTGTTCATCACATTTAACAGAGGTATCTTTATCATCTACTAAATGAGAGTTAGAATTATTAAGAGAGAGAAAGGAGTTAATTGGGGAGGGAGTTGGTTAAATTAATAATTAGAAGAGAGGATAAGATTTTAGATTATTGCATCGATTATTGATTTATTAATTAACTTATTTTCTTTTTTCTTTTAGTTTTTTTCTCTTATTTGGATAAATTCTAGTCAATATTTTAATCGAAACATATTCATTATAGGTATTAAATTAAAGATCTCGTCTAAGGTTTTAGGTCTACAATAGTCATTCACTAATTATACAATTATTTTCGACAACAACAACAACAACAACAATAATAATAATAATAATTATATATTTATTATTATTATTAAGTGGTTTGAACAAGCGGCCCTGTTATTAGATACTCATACTCTAAATAAGAGGTCTTGGGTTTGAACAACATCTACCCATCTTTTATTTCTCCTCCCCTCTGCTATATCCCCTTGTATTTGATATATATAATAATATTTATAATAATAACAACAACAACCACCGTGCACTAAACTAGACAACAAACAATATATTGATTACTTAAACTCTAAGAGCTGGTTTGATTATGAAAGATTTTCCATAAAAAATGAATTTTTTCACCTAAATTCTTGCTTTTGTGGTGTTTGATTGACATTTTTCTGAGAAAAATATTTTCTTATAGGGGTGTAGGTTTTTTGTTTTGTAGGTAATTCACACTTTTTCTCTGAAATTTCACTTTCAGTCAAATGCTTTGTAATTTATTTTCTATGAAATTCAATTACCGGTATAATTCATTTGATTAGAAAATATTTTATTTTCAAGTGAATTTAATACTTGCAATCAAACGCACCATAATCTTATTCGAGTGGAAGAGGAAATGGTAGGCATGTGTAGACAGATTCCTACGCATGATTGATTAGATAAAATAGATAAAATCATAAATTTGCAAAAGTGCTTAATTTTCCTCTCTCTCAATCTAGATTAATTTTCTTCGTCTTAGGCAAATCTGGTGTTATTTTTAAATTGAAAGATAGGCAAAATGGATGTCTAATCATATATTTTTTGTGAACTTTAATATGAGTTAAAATGTAAAATCAAAATTTGAACATATCGTCCATACAAAGCTTGAAAGTCTGAATACATATATAAGATGTAACTTCATAATTTTTAACGTTTCATCAGTGCAAATTTTAGATTTAATTTAACTTAATCCTATACAATATTTTTAAGCTTTCAATAATTCAATTTAGTCCTTAATGATTAAACTTTACATTTTTCACCAATAATTTATTTCTCCATGTTACCCTTTAAAGTAGGCAAACATAATAGTAGTTATTCCTTGGTAAGATAAAATTTCATTTTTAATGGTGAATCTCAGTTTGAGTTTCATTTTCTAGTCTAACTAAAATTAAATAATGAACTGTCTTAAATTTCAAAACAAATGTAATTGAATCATGTTAGTGTTCAAAATTTTTAATATTTTTAACTGTGTCCTAGAAAATTTACACGTTAAGTTTGTAATTGGCATCATAATGTAATTGATCTTCAAAAATTTAAATTTGTAGTGTGAAAAGAAATTGTCTAAGAGAAGGGAGATTATCATAAAGTATCGATTCGTTCACACCATGATTTACAATAAAGGTACATAGACAGTATATAAATAATAAAACAATAGTGTATGTTTTTATATGTTAGAACAACATTTAACTACCTCGTTATTTTATCATTCTTGTGATTCAATTGTGCCAACCCAAACCAAGTTTTTTGGCTTCGCCACAGTAAATATTAGCATATAAATTCTAATCCAATAAAAACTTAATTATTTAACACATATAAATAATTAACATATTTACGGCTTAGATAAAATAAGTTGATCAAAAAAGATAAATAATATAGATAAAAATACGGTTCAAGATATAATTGAATTTACTTGAATTCCCACCAGATGAGTGCGAACAAAGTGTCCATTATATAGTGACATATCATCATTAGCTAATAATTTTAAATTTCGGATCCTTACATCCATCCTTCATTTCGTAAATATTAATATATACTCGTGGCAGTGGCGGAATAGAGGAGGCCAGAGAGAACTCTGGCGTTTGATCCGATGTCTTTGAAGACTGAAATCAAGTCAAGAGTGGATTGATCGTAACCTTGGCTTGGATTTTAGGAATGGAGAATATACACCGAGAGCAAACCGTGTGCCACAACTGCATTGAATCCAATTGCTCACCACTACCGCTATCCATCGGCTCGACTCTGTTGATAAACTGAGCGGTGGAGCATGGGGCTTGCAAGCAAATTTCGTTGACCACCAACATATTATGGTGCCAAACTATTTTGCACATTTATTAAAGGAGTAGCCAATTTCCTCTTAATTTATGGCCAAGACCCATGTAGTCTAACGGCATTCAAGTTGACTTTCTACATCTTAGACCAGGATTCGATTATCCTCTCCTACAATCCCTTTGTAATTCAAAAAAAAAAAAAAGTTCCTCATAATTTATAGAGTGGTAAGAATCTTTAATTACGTGTTCAAATAATTTCTCGAGCAATCCTTTCGTCCTCTGCCCCTCAATGCACAGAAGAAGAAAAAAGGCTAGAAAATAAGATCGAAGTGTCGAAAACATCTGAAAAAGTTTTGTGAGCGGAAGAGCATTGTCAGGGCCTTCTTAGGTCAAGAAAGACTCAAAAGGAGCTCTTTCATTGAAGTGTCTGCCCCCCCCCCCGCCTGTTTACCCTAATCCTTAGATATTTTTCGTGCCATGATCAACTCATTAAATAATCAACGCAACTTGTATTGGTTGTTCACCGCTGTTCAGCAGTTTCAACTATAATTTAAAAATTGTCACTTGATCAGAGAAGATCAAAAGTTATAATCGTGCAAGATGATAATCGTAATCACTTTGTGGACTAATAAAATAAAATTAAATACTATTATTATATAATTCGAATCTTATTAAAATGGCTGTCATTGCTTAAAACTTAATATATACATATATAGAGAGAGAGAGAAAGAGAGTACCATGGTTCAGATGGTTCCTCTATTTTAATTATTATGAAGTCAGATCATAATTATTATGATATGATTCGAAAAATGAGTTAATATTAAAGAATATAATATGGTTCACATGATTATTGATTGCTCTTTTAAGATTACAGACAATCTCGTTTGTGAAGTTTACCTCGCAAGTACCAAACTAATCATGTCTCCATGCACAAAAATTGAACATGTCTCTCTTTACCTTTGGTAAAGACATTATTATAAAATTGCTTTAGTTCATTTTGTTTAAGTAGGTTGAGCAAGATTTGCTGGTTGACCAGGAGCAGTAGGTTGAGGTTGACCAGGAGCACAAATGGGTGGATTCTGCTTGCCTACGAAAGTAGGCTTGACGTTCATGCATGCTGTAGTGATAGTGCCTGTGAGTCTAGTGTAAAAAAGATCAACATCACCAATCTCCATATTTTCGCAAGGCAAAGCGCTGTCTTGCAGCAAAATAGCTTCACTGTCACTGGCTGCGAGGAAGGGTCTCAAACGTTCTTTATTGAAACTTGACTAATCTTGATTTGTGATGCCCCTGCATGTGAAAAGAAAAGAATTAATGACGCTAAATGTTATGACTAACTTTGCAAGTGGTAAAAGAATTTTTTTTTTTTTTGACCCCTTTGTTGCATTTATTATATGGAGAATATTCCTGGTCGATGACGATAGGGGCCTCACATTATCCATAATGATATCTTCATAGGTCAAATTTGTTATCTTCAGAGTGACTGGGCCCTTCCGGCCATGTTTTCATTCTGATACCGTTTTGCGTGCCAATGAAAGTGCAATTCTTGACCAATATCCCGCTCACGTCCTTTTCATCCTTGTTTTTGCCCATACTTCCCACGCTAATGCCATGTCTTGCTCCGCAAGTCACCCCTTCGATACGTAGGCCTGTCAATTCGTCACCAACGGAGATGCAATCATTCCCAGTTTTTGCGACGGTGTTTAGGACCTTTACGTTGCATGACCTTGCAATATGGATTCCGTCTGTGTTGATACTATCACCCGGTGCACTCACCGTAAACCTTTCAAAGGTAAAATTTTGATCTCCTATCACATTGACGTCAAAGTTTTTGCTATCTTTAGTCGTTACATCGTGAACACATGTGTTGGTCACCGCATTGAAGCTCAAATTTTGTAGATATATATATATATATAATAAGATGAATAAAATATATATATTTAAGTATTTTGTCGTGAAATTACTATTCCACACATTTTGACGATCAAAAACAGGTAGATAGATATACTTACTATCGGAAGTTTGCCACAATAAACGCTCTTGTCGCCGCCGCAAACATTTTTGGCCATGCATCTGTGCCGTGGCCATCAAACACTCCACCACCAGATATTTCTAAATGGTCGATATGTTTGAAGGTAATCCACGCGTCTTCCTTGACAGGTAGTTTAGTATAATCTAAAGGGGCTTGTAGAGTCCCTTGGAGCTGGAACGAAATAGGGGCCTTGCAAGTGTTAAGGGATAAATCTCACATCGACTAAATATAAAAATATAAATCAATATATAAGTTTTTGGGTTACTCCTCTTAATAGGTTGATTTTTTAAGATAGAACCCAAGTCTTAATATGGTATCAGAGCTTGTCAAGCTTAAATGAGCAATTCCATCCGGTTAAGACTCAAATAAGCACACAGATTTCAAGATTAGTCTACTCCAACGAGCCACCATCTTGCGAGGGAATGTTAAGGGATGAATCCCACATCGACTAAATATAAAAATATAAACCAATATATAAGTGTTTTGGCTATTCCTCTTAACAAGTTGACCTTTTAAGATGGAACCCCAAGTCTTAATAGCAAGGACCTTCAAATCTCGCTTGATCAAGCAAAAATGTGCCTACTGGCACCACTAGTGAGCTCGGAGTCGTTGCTGCACATGCCTCCGTCCACGCCTTCAACAGTGCGTCGGCAATATTCGCATTAGGTTTGGCACCGTACTTTGTAATGTCAAAGCAGGCTCCACCAGGTTGTGGGTGGGCATTTACGAATAATGCCAGCTAATAGTGGCAAGAAGAACAAGAGGCAGGTGAATTTCGTAGCCATATATATTTGATCTTCTTGTTTCTTTTAAATAACTAATTGATGATATATTTTGAGACTGTAAATTGATTCAATTTATAATGATGGATGGTTGCTGAGTGCCACAATTACACCAACAAAATTCTTGGATCCTTATTTTGTTTTTAGGACAGTATGAAACAGAGAATGCAGGGAATAATTTAATTCTATTGTCTTCAATTCTTCGGTGTAGAATTTGAATCTGGTGTGAGAGAGATGCTTTGTAAGCAACTCAGCTACCTGATCAGATGAAGGTATGTACTCAATCTTCAAGCTTTTTTCAAGAACCTTATCTCTTATGAAATGAATATCAAGCTCTCTATGTTTTGTCCTTGCGTGATAGACTGGATTAGTGGCTAGTGCGTTCGCCCCAAGATTATCACACTATAGTGTAGGTGTAAGAATAACCATTTTAATCTCCTTGAGCAGTGACTGTAACCAGGTAATGTCAGCTGTAGTGTGTGCTAGAGCCCTGTACTCTGCCTCTGTGCTTGATCTAGCAATTGCATGCTGCTTTTTTGATGACCAAGAGACTAGATTTTTGCCAATATAGACACAATAACCAGCTGTACATCTTCTGTCATCTGGGCATGACGCCCAATCGGCATCTGCAAAACCTTTTATGCTCAACTGCTTACATCTCTGAATCCACAAACCTTGCTTTAGAGTCCCTTTAAGATACCTAAAAATTCTTTTGATACCTTGCCAGTGAACATCAGTGGGACACTGTAGGAATTGACTCATTTTATTTACAGCATAAGTAATATCTGGGATACTGCAAGCCACACACAGCACTTCTGAACAGACTTGGATTAACAAGTAACTTGCCATCTTTCTTTGACATTAACTTACCAACTGCCATTGGAGTTTCTGCTGATTTAAGATGCTCAAATCCGAACCTTTTCAACAATTCCAAAATATATTTTGTCTGAATAAGGTGCAATCCACACTCATGTCTGTGAACTTCAATACCTAAGAATTGATGTAACTGTCCCATATCCTTCAAAGCAAACTGCCTGTTTAACTTTTCAATGTACATTTGTACTTCAAGACCATTGTTCACAATAATTACTGTGTCATCAACATAGACTAACGTGAATATTACCCAGTTTGGATTCATCAAAAAAAAAAAATAATGAACGTCAGCCCTAGATTGAACAAATCCCCAGCCTAGGAGAGTTTTTTTAGGCTATCATACCAGGCCCTAGGAGCTTGCCTAAGACCATATAGTGTTTTCTCCAACTTACACACATGATTAGGCTTTGCTTTATCAATAAAACCTTCAGGCTAATTCATGAACACTTCCTCCTCTAGTTTTCCATTCAAAAAAGCATTATTGAAGTCAACCTGTCTTATTGACCAATCCTTTGAAATTTCTAAGACCAGAATCACTGTCAAAGTTGATGCTTTAATAACAGGGATAAAGGTTTCTTTAAAATCAATACCTGGTGTTTGCAAGAAGCCCTTAGCTACCAATATGGCCTTGTGCCTTTCTATACTTCCATCTAATCCATACTTTAGCCTAAACACCCACTTGTTGCTGATGATTTTTTGATTTGAGGCTGGTGGAACAAGCCTCCAAGTCTTGTTTCTTTTCAGTGCATCAAACTCCTCTTGCATAGCTTGTTTCCAGACTTGACTGTGTAGTGCCTCAGAAACTGTAGTAGGTTCTGCCTCAAGCTGCGCTAAATTATTAGTTTTTTGCACTTTGCCAATGTAGACCTTAGGCTTAAAAATGCCATCCTTGGCCGTGGTGACCATGTGATGTTGATTACTAATATTCCGTTTCTGAGTTTGTGACTCTATTTCCAATGTCTGATGCACTATGTCGGTGTTCTCTAATGGTTCATAATCACTAATAACATAAGTAGTTTCTTGACTTTTCTCTGTTAATGTCTGATCAGGTCCAACAAAGGAATCCAGTTCAACTAGTTGTTCAGCCTCGTGACTAACAATATCAACTGGAGGTGCTAGTTCAGCTTCATACTGGAATTGATTCTGATGAAAGGGAAGTTGTATAATATAACTTGTGAATCATTTGAATGACTGGATGCTCTTTTGTTCAAGAAACCAGACTCAAGGGAATTGTGATTCATGAAACACAACATGTTTGGAAATGTATATTCTACCTGTAGGACTAAGGCACTTAAACCCTTCATGTTCACCACTATAACTAAGAAAGGCACATTTAATTGAATGAAAGCTAAACTTTTGTTTCTGGTAAGGCCTTAAGCAAGGGAAACAGCTGCAGCCAAAAGGTTTAAGTGTAGTGTAATATGGTAATTTTTTGTTTAACACTTCAAAGGGTGATTTGTTACTAAGAACTGGAGTTGGTGATCTATTGATTATGTATGTTGCAACGTGAAAAGACTCCCACCAGTAGTATAGGGGCATTTTTGCTTGTGCCAACAACGTGAGTCCCATCTCTCTTATATGTTTGTGTTTTCTTTCAGCTTAGCCATTTTGTTGGGAGGTATAAGGGCATGTAAACCTGATTTCAAAGCCATTTTCAGCTGCAAGTTTTTCAAAAGGTCTATACTCTAAATCACACTGAAGTGCCTTAATCTTTCTCTCAAATTTGTTCTCAACCAGTTTTTTGAACTGAATAAAGGTGTTAAATAATGTAGTATTTAAAACCATTAGTTGAACTTAAGGGTGTTGGCCCCCAAACATCACTGTGTATTAGATCAAGTGGCTTTTTGGCATGTGAATTGGACAATTTGAAATGTAAAAGATAAGATTTACCAAGCTAACAGGAATCACACAATAACTTTCATTTCATTACTGAAATTTAAGTTTTACAATTTCTGAAAATGCTAGAAATAACATCAGTAGATACGTGGCCTAACCGCATATGCCACAATTTTAGACTTTCAATAAACACTCCATTATCTGCTGTGAATTTAGATATACTAACTAAATTCTTTTTGATGTCTGGTACCACAAGTATGTTTTTTAGAACAAGATTTTTGCCATTATTTGCATTAATCACTGAATTTCCAACATGAGAAATGTTCAGTCTCTTACCATTGCCTACCATTAACTGGTTTGTACCTTGATACTCAGCAAATGTTTGAGCTTTATCAAGTCCTTCAGCAACATGAAGACCATGAAGGATCAGTCACGGTGCTTGGAGTGGCTACATAGGCTGCTGGTAAGTTGTCTTCTCTTGGTTTGGAACCCATATATCGTTCATTATAACGACCACAGCACTGAGGAGCTAGATGATTTGTGAGTCCACAACTTTGACAAGGTGTACTAGATGTATACTCTCTGTTACCTCCATAAGTATCTCCTCCATAAGCATTGTTTCTACCTCTTCGATAGTTGCCAAAATTGTTTCTACCTCTCCCACGACCTCTGTAACTTGAACCCCTGTAATTGGATCTGCTGCCTCTATAGCTGTTGTTGTGTGTTCTCTGAGTAACATTAGCTGATGCTTGTGAAAGATTAATATAGCTAAACCCATTTTTGACGGGGTTCAAGTGTTCAATCCGGCTCTCATAAGTCATCAAAACAGCTTGAAGCTCAGCCCAAGAAATATGTTCTCTACTGGTTATTTGAACCACTACAGGAGTGAAGTCATCATCCAGCCCAGAGAGTACCTGATTTACAAGATCAGAGTGAGGAATTGGCTTTCCTGCAACAGCAAGGTTATCTGCAATCTGTTTAATGTTGCTTAAGTATTGATCCACACTGAGATTGCCTTTTCTAGTTCTCTGGAGTTCACAGGTCAAGAACACAATTCTGGAGCGATTCAAGATTCCGAAGCTTTCCTCGATGGACCTCCATAACTCATGAGATGTAGAGGCACCCATAACTCTAACAACAATTTCAGGTGTCATGGATGCATACAACCAACCCATCAACAACTGATCCGTTGACACCCACCTCAAATACTCTGGATTTGGAGTTTCAACTGAAGCAGCTTCTTCTCCTTCAGTCTGAGTTTCTGGTGTAGTTGGTGTTACTATAAATTCAGCAGGGCATTTCTTTGTGCCGAGCAAGAAACCTTCTAGATTGTAGCCTTAAATTACTGGCATTATGACATTCTTCCACAGTAAGAAATTGTTCTTTTCAAGTTTGACAGGAGAGGTTTGTGAGAGATTTTGCATGGTAGGAGTAGCAGAAACAATGGCTGGAATTTGAGTTGTGGGATTGGCATTGGCCATTTTGTAGGCTGTGATACCAAAACAGAGAATGCAGGGAATAATTTAATTCTATTGTCTTCAATTCCTCAGCGTACAGTTTCTCTAATTTATACAAGTGAAAGGAAGATTCTAGATCTAAACTACTCATTTATAACAATCCAACCAATCAAAGAATGCCAAGAATGCTGCAGTTTATTACTTGGTTATGCCACTAACATTCCACGTTTCCACCTACACCATCCACTTGTCTACCAATTTAGTCAATAATCCTAACATGTGGGAGCAACTTAGATGTATCACTATTCAATGCATTGCAAATGGTGGAATCTCTTGTAGGTCTTCAAAATTTTCTTATTAATTTTTCTCTAATTATTGAGTAGATTTCACCAACATACTCTGAAATCTCAACAAATTTCAACAAAGAACATTACGGTTCAAAAGTTTTAACACCAGTGCTCGATCGGAGTCGTTGCCGCACATGCCACCTTCCACGCGGTCAACAGTGCCTTGGCAATATTAGCATCAGGTTATGCTCAGTACTTTGTAATGTCGAAGACTCCAGCAGGTGGTGGCTACGCCTGGGCATTTACAACTAATGCAGCTAAAAGCGGTAAGAAGAACAAGACACAGGAGAACTTCGTAGACACATATTTGATCTAGTCTTTGTTTTTACTCATCAATGATCTATTTTTGGGTATGATAATAAAATAAATGGATTCAATAATTTATAGCCATAAATTAACTATATATATGAAGTCATGTCATAATTGATCAGAGTTGACAAATGAATTAATATTAAAGAACATAATATGGTTCACATGATTTCTCTTTTTAGATTTCATACAATCTCATTTCGTGAAGTTTACCACTCAAATACTAAACCAACCATGATGCACATAATTAAACTTGTCTCTCCTTACATTTGCTAGAGACATTCTTATTTACAGTTAATCTTGAAAAATCCTAATCAACACAAAATACCTATTCCTACATTATTGCAAAATTGTTTGAGTTCACTTTATTTAAGCAGGTTGAGCAGGTTTGGCAGGTTGAGCAGGAGCACAAATGGGTGGATTCTGCTTGCCTACAAAAGTAGGCTTGACGTTCAAGCATGTGGTAGTGATCGGGCCATTGGGTCCAGTGTAAGAAAGATCAACATCACCAATCTCCACGTTTTCGCAAGGCGCTTTCTTGCTGCAAACAAGCTTCACTGCCACTGGCTCTGAGGAAGTGCCTCGAACGTTCTTTATTGACACTTGACTAATCTTGATTTGTGATGCACTCTGCATGCGAAAAGAAAAGAATTAATGACGCTAAATAGATGTTGTGACTATAACTTTTCAATTAGTAATTAAGTGAATTTTTTCACTTACATCTTTCTTGCATTGGTTCCAAGGGCAATATTCCTGATCGATGACGATAGGAAGCTCGACATTATCCATAATGAGATCTTGATAGGTCAAATTTGTTACCGTCTGAGTGGCCGGGCCTTCCGGCCATGTTTTCACTCTGATGCCATTTTGTGTGCCAATGAAAGTGCAATTCTTGACCAATATCCCGTTTATGTCTTTTTCATCCTTGTTTTTGCCCATACTTCCCACGCTAATGCCATGTCCTGGTCCGCAAGTCACCCCTTCAATATGTAGGTCTTTTAATTCGTCACCAATGGAGATGCAATCATCCCCAGTTTTTATGACGGTGTTTAGGACCTTTACGTTACATGACCTTGCGATATGGATTCCGTCTGTGTTGATACTTTCACCCGGTGCACTCACTGTAAACCTTTCGAAGGTAAAATTTTGAGCTCCTATCACGTTGACGTGAAAGTTTTTGCTATCTTTAGTCGTTACGTCGTGAACGCTTGTGTTGGTCACGGCATTGAAGCTCAAATTCTGTAGATTTAATATAATATATAGATTTAGGAGTTTCTTCGTGAACTTACTATGACGGTAAAAAAACAGATAGATAGATAGATAGGTATACTTACAATAGGAAGTTTGACGCATTTAGGGTTCTTGCCGCAGTCGTTTTTGGCCCAAGCTTCTTTGCCTTGGCCATCAAACACTCCACCACCGGATATTTCTAAATGGTCGACATGATTGAAGGTAATCCAGGCGTCGTCCTTGACGGGTAGTTTAGTATAATCTGAAGGGGCTTGTATAGTGCCTTGGAGCTGGAACGAAATAGGGGCTTTGCAAGGACCTTCAAATCTCACTTGATCAAGCAAAAATGTGCCTACTGGTACCACTAGTGTGCTCGGAGTCGTTGCTGCACATGCCTCCGTCCACGCCTTCAACAGTGCGTCGGCAATATTCGCATCAGGTTTGGCGCCGTACTTTGTAATGTCAAAGCAGGCTCCACCAGCTGGTGGCTGGGCACCACCAGCAGCACCAGCAGCGGGTTGTGGCTGGGCATTTACCAATAATGCAACTACCATCGGCAGGAAGAACAAGAGGCAGATAAATTTCGTCGCCATATTTTTGTGACTTCTCTGTTTTTAGAATTAATCTATGCAATATTTAGACAACAAATTGATTCAATTTATAATAATGATTTATGGAAGCTTGGTGCCATAATGACTCCTACAAAATTCTCGGATCCTTATTTTTTTCTTGGACAATCTGTTGGAGGAAGTTTCGTTTTCCCGTTAAACCTGCCTTGTTTTTGTTCACCAGAAAAATTGGCGTATTTGTGTGTGTATATATATTAACAATTTCTTTTTCACGCGTTTATGTGAATATATCTTCATTCACCAACAAAAATATTAAAACTAAATTGGTCTCCAATTAGTAGAAATAACATTATTTTTAACTGACTTATTGTATACTGCTATAATATATAATTACGACTTTTACAATGGTAACTTCAACAGAAGCACCTTTGGTGCCTTTTTTTAACTTATTTGGTAGATCTATGTGTTGGAGGGTTGTAATAAAATGTAATTCCTGTGTTATGCATATGTTTGCGACCTTAGCATGCTCAAGTCATTGCATTGGCTTTCTATCTATTTTATCTTTTCTTGTTTCTTTTCAACAACAGTTACATAGTTATGCACTTGCAGCTTTACATTCGCTAATCAATTTTGACTCGATTATTAATTTCTTTATCTTATATAGAAGATTATCCATTTTTTTCCCTATGACCTCTTGTTATTGTTGTTGTTTCTTTTTTTTTCTTTTCTTTTCTTTTCTTTTTTTGGCTTTTTTTTTTTGCATCCCCCTCCTTCTTCTTCTTTTTGTTATTATTACTAGTTTTTCACCTGTGAGTTACACGGGAGATTGTCCGATCAAATTATAACTAAACATTATATGGAACTATTATTTAGAATAAAAAGTTTTGATAATTAAGAATATAATGTTTTTAAGTTCTGTATTTCTTAACTAATAGTTAGTATGATGTACATGATATATCATAGTATTGAATGGCACCGTAAAGTCATGAATTTTATATTACTCAACACCTACTATGTGATATCTATTTATACTATGTCGACTTAATAATGATGAAATATTATCAACTAATCAAGAAACAATTAAAATAGTAATGAATATATCAATACAAATACAAAATGTACCCAGACATTAAAAAATCACAATCTAAAAACAATCGATTAACTAATACAAATTATGAAAAATTTCCTTGTACACAATCTTTACAATGTATTTGCTTGACTAATACAAATTGCGAAAAATTTCTTTGTACACAATATTTACAATGTATTTGCTTGGTCGACCTAGAAAGAACAACATGAAAAGTCATCAATTTCAACCAAAAAAAAAAGTTACATGTTACATGAAAAGTAAGTACAAATAAAGAACTCTCTACTATATCCTTAAAATACTAATATGGCAAAGGAGCTCGACGAATACACGACCCCGATGAAGACAATGCAAACGGGGTGATCTAATAAGCTACTCTTATTCCGCTTGTTTTAATCAAGTTATGATTCTACAACTACCAAAAAAAAAAAAGGGCAGAAGAAATAGCATACACAGGCACATAGTAAGTTAATTGCTAAAACACGAATAGCACAGGAACAATGATGTTGAAATCATATATCTATTTCAATTCATAAAAATAAAAATTAAGTAAAGGAAAACCTATCATTCAAAACTAACATCACCAAATAAGCTCAGCCATAACTAATAATAACCAATAACACCAGTACCTCATTGATTTTGAAGATGTCCTTCAATGATTTTAAAAACCCCTCCTAAAGCTCACCAATTTCAGAAAGTAAACTCATAGAAGACACTTGACTAAACTTTTGAAAAGATGATTCATTGTCAAACAGATAGTCCCGTTTTGGCACTATATGTGTCATACACTATGGCACCACATGGCCAACGAATGCATGCCACATGGCCATGTGGTGCCATAGTACATAGCACATATGATGCTAGATCAATTTCATGCTAGATCAATTTCACTCAAATAGAAGCCTCATATATATATATATATAATGTATCAAACAATAAGCAAGCAAGGTAAAAGGAGTAAATAAGAAAGTAAAAAATATGCTGAAAAAAGAGGGGAAAAAGGTTAAAAAAGGGAAACCTAACATGTTGGGGCATTCTGAGAATTCTGGTTTATCCCCATTAACAATAATTTTGGTTGCATAGTAAGTGTTTGAAAGTCCAATCTCATGTATGAAAATAAAACTTAAATTATAAAACAAAAAAGGAAAAATTAGGCCTGACACCGTATTTTCTCTTTACATTGCATATATACTAAAATTTTTGTTATATTGCAGATTTACACTATATAGTTGCATCTTTACACTCCTTTTTATTAGGATATTATTTATTATTTATTTTTTTGAAAAGATTTATTATTTATTATTAGTTAATAGTTTTATTTATTTTTCAACCATATTTATACGTAATCTTTTGGTTTATACTTAAATAAATCTCACTATAATCTATTTCTAATCAATTTTATTTTTGAATTTTAAATATGTTTTTTATCCTTAATTAATATTTTAATTTGGTTATTATACATTTTCATAAATGTACAAATTATTAAAAATCTCACTGTAATCTAATTTTGATCAATTTTATTTTTGAAATTTAAAAATGTTTTTTTATCCTTAACTAACATTTTAATTTGATTATTTTACATTTCATAAATGTATAAATTATTAAAATGAAAATACGGAGTAGATAAGCGAAGGGAACTCAGAAGACAACGTGGGGACTAGGGAGTCCATTTTAAAAATATATTATTATTTAATTTAATAAATAAATATCTACCAATTAAACCTATTTATTACTGAAAAATTAAATAAGCCATTCTAATACGATACAGGGCTATGATACTACACGCTTGTAATACGCTACTTTGATATGGACCACTAATATTTCTGATAATACTTGTTAGAATTTGTGAAATGCATAGTGATCAATAGCAATGGTCTTTAGCAATCTTCTAGTGCTTGCTTGTTAATCTTCGAGAATTACTTTGATACATTACTTCCAAACGGAGCCTATTAGTTAGCCAATGTTATACTCTTTTGTATTTTCTCCCAGGTTAATTATTAATGTCATTTAACAATCAATATCAATTATGTTACTTTTGACCATCTCGAGAGCTTGGCTTAGAATATTTTTAGTTAAACACAGAATATGATATATTATGGTTGCCTAGAGCAGTTGTATAATCTAGTTGAACTTTATGGTTCATCTTACCTTTTCACAATCTTCCTTTTATATTTTTTGAATTTGCATTTGATGATGTTGAGAATGGTACAATACGTTGGGGGTGATATGATACTTATTAGGGCATATATGTATGAATTACTGTAGTTATAGGGACATAAACATGCTCCACATATAGAATTTCGCTTCACTTCTCAACTCTAAAAAAAAAAAGTTTGTTTAGTCAGTTCAAGTATTATGTAAGCTTGTTTAGCATTGTTGATACGGTTGACTAACTCACGGTATATACAGTTGTCTGAAATTAATATGCCAGACGCACTAGGATTCGTGTACTGGTTTAATGCGGTCCACGTTCTGTTATAATATATCATCACCCCTATCATTGTTGTATGTTTCGTAAGGTTCACAACCTGGAGATAAAGATCATCAATCAATTTACATGCCATAACTATGTGAAAGTATTTACAAGGAACCATTGATGTAATCGAACTCAGTAAAACCAGTTTTGCATAATAAATCCCTTATGAGGTATTGATACTGATGCAACAATCCATCAGTTTGTATATTGGTGAAGAGCAAAATTAATCATTTTTTATGGCAAGCTTGAGAGATGTATAAGCGCACGATGTCAAACAATAAATATGAAAACAGGAACCAGGGGGGTCAGAATTGCATATTTCCCAATATGTCATTGTTTATTTTGTATATTTAACAATATAAATCATGGGTTGAAATCTGTCCTTGAAGAATGTTTGGAGGTGAAGAGTATCATAAAGATCAGAGAAATGAAACCTTACCTTGAAATGGAAGGACGATAAATGTAGATTGTTGTGATTATGGTTTCATACTATTACTAAAAATTTTCGGTTCTGAGTGATTTTTGATGATTACTGTTAGTTAATTATGATGGGTTATGAGTTGTTGATTGTATTTTTTTAAAATTAATTATACATGTAATTTATTTTCAAGTATACACTGGTGCATTTGTGCACCCAATCATCTAAAGCATCCAACAAAAAAAATCATCGCATTGAAAAATAAGCATCTTGAACTAAGATGTTGCTTACCACGATAGAATCGAGCACGACATAGTTGCATTATGACAACTAAAGGTTCTTCGTTTGGTTTGTCAAATTAGGAGAACACATCCACATATTTATCCCAGAGAGTACAATTCAACTTAGCATTACTAATTCACAAGAAATATAAAACATTGCAAAGATCAATCAGATATGGTTGCTCATATATAAATAAAAATCAATATTTAAAATGTCAAAAAAAAGTAGAAGCTTTACTCAGTATCACAGAAAACAAAATCTATTGACCGTGAAGACTTTTTAGCACCCTTAAGTTGTCTTACACGGCCAACTTGAATGGCCTCACCAATCACATCGGCAAAGGAAATCAATAAATAAAAAGAAAAAAAAAAGAAATAGATTTAAGAAATTAATGACATTTCCTTACCAAACAGTGGGGAAGTAATGTCATTCTCAGTCGTAAGGATCTCAGAAAAGGGCATAAATTCAAATATAGCCCTTTGGAACATAGGCAACATGGATAACTCAGGCTCGACCACTCGAGTTGTGTCCTTAAAAAATAGCCTCTTAGGATGCGAAGTAGGTTTATACAACCGGTCATTTGACCTCATGTCAAATGACATATACCATATAACTGCTTCTCATGTAGTTTTTCATCAAAGTCATGTTCCTCTTGTATTACGTATACCCAGCCCTTATCACAGTTTAAGAAGAATCAGGAGCAAAAACAGAACACTACTCATACAGAGCATCATAAGTAACATTTGACAAATTAACATTAATTCATTTAAAAATATAGAACATGAAAAGCAACAATATGAAGAATAGATAACTAAAATCAAAAGCAACAAACAGTTTAGCCAAAGTGACATATTAAAATGCAAAAGAAAAATCCAACAATGCCAAAGTAACAATAATGTTCAAAGTATCAAAATGAAACATACTATACGCCCACCACTGCTTTAAAAAACAAAAGCAGCTTAATAACAAATCCTTGCCAAATAATAAAAAAAATAGCTATATATATCACTGCCAAAACAAAATGCTCAAATCAGAAGCACCATATAGAACCAACAGAGCAACAGTAATGTTCAAATCAACAAAATTCAATAAAATATAGGCACATTGATGTCAAACAAAAATAAATAAAATAACAGATTCTTGACAAATAAAAAAGTCAGATATATATCACTGGCAACAACAAAACTCCAGCACATCATCCCTAGCAGAGAACAATAACAAAAACAACATTCTATGAGGAATTGATAGTCTCCTGACTCCACGCAATTTTATAGTATCGCAGAGATTTTCTAATATCAAAATAATATATCAACTAAGAGAAAACATAATCTGAAATACCCAATTACAAAGCAAACAATGGAAATCGCGAATAACATACCTTTTCATCGGGAAAAATGAACTCGAGAGAATAATGATCCCTAGCATTGTCACGACATGGTACATACCATTTCTGAACGACATTTCTGAATGAAATAGGCATCTTAATCGAAGGAATGCAGCAAATTAACAACACGGGTCTTCCAAAATTAAGCAATCTTTCATATATACTCTGAGTACCATCTCCGCCCGCCATTCGCTACATCAAATCGGAAAAGATAAGTAGAAACTGTGGTAAATATTATCAAGAAAAAGAGATAAGAAGATACGAGAGAGATAGATTGCAATTCTAGAGAGAAAACCCTAAATTGGCATCCTCTTGTAAAGAGAGAGAATTCATTTAAAATCGGGCAGCTTCTGGATATGAAGCCCTAAAATAGGCCGCCATATTTATGTTGAAAAGGGGCGGAGAAGATAAAACGTAAGACAAATTTAGCAAAATAAAAAAAAATAAAGTTTTCCCGTACAACAAATATAGGTACCGCCGCAGTCAAAATGACCAGAAGGCACTTAAAATTAGCGGGAAATCTGTGGTACAAATATATCACATACTTAATTCCCATTATATAGATGTGTGTGTATAGATATATATATATATATATTCTAATCTGTGTGTGTGTGGTACAAATATATAGATTCTTTCCCACAAACAAATTCCTCTTCTGGCCATTTTTTCACCTATATATTAAGAAAACATTATTAAATGGTGCAGAGGGGTGACCTAGCATCTATGTTCATTGTATTACCATTTTGATTCTTTCTTATAAAGCAAGAATGAATTGATTGTACGTATAGGGATTTGATGCAAAGCAAGAATATTGTACTATATATTGAGGCTTAATATCAATGGAAATTAAAATCATTCCGCTCAATTCTCTTTAGGAGGGAGCATATATAACATAAAAATAAATGACAATACTTTTGTTTACCGCAGTGTGAAACTTTACTAATTATTGGATGAATAAATGTATTAAGCATGCTAAGTAAACTCGTCTCTTCACCTTTTACAGAGAGAGTATTATTTACAATCTGGAAAATACTAACCAAAAGAATCAAAATAAACCTCTACTTTTTCCATATACACGCACTGTGATTAATTAAGCAGGTTGAGCTGGGGCCGCACATATTGGTGGATTTTGTTTGCCAACAAAAGTGGGCTTGATGTTGGAACATTTAGTCGTGATAGGGCCTTGGGGTCCAGTGTAAGTAAGATCAATATCTCCCACCTCTACATTTTCGCAAGGCACCTTCTTACTACAAGAAAAAGACACTGCCACAGGAGATGCTGATGTGCCTCGAATGTTCTTTACTGTCACTTGACTGATCTTGATCAGTGATGGAGACTGCATGCATGCAGGGGGCAAAAAAAAAAAAAAGATTAATGGAATTAGCGATGGGAGAGATTTACAACTAATTAAGTGTGTGTGTATATATATATATATATATGTAAAATCTAGTTGTATATTTTTCGACTTACATCCAACCTGCATTGGTTCCACGGGCAATATTCCTGATCGATGACGATAGGATTCTCGACCTTGTCCATAATAATATCTTGGTAGTGCAAATCTGTTATCTTGAGTGTAGCTGGAGCAGACGGCCATGTTTTCACTCTAATTCCGTTCTGTGTGCCAAGAAAGGTACAATTCTTGACGTATATCCCAGTGACATCTTCTTCATCCTTGCCTTTGCCAAGGCTTCCCACGCTAATGCCGTGGCCTGGTCCACAAGTCACCCCTTCAATATGGAGTTCTTTCATACCATCACCAATGGAGATGCAATCATCACCAGTTCTTATGACGCTATTTAGGACCTTTATGTCAGATGACTTTGCAATGTGGATTCCATCTGTGTTGAGGCTATCACCTGGTGCATCCACCGTAAATTTTTCAAACGTAACGTTCTGACATCCTATCACGTTGACGTGAAAGTTTTTGCTGTCTTTGGTGGTCACATCGTGAATGGTTGAGTTGGTGATGAAGTTGAAACTCAAATTCTGTAGACATTAACCCATATACATTTAGTTTATATATACACCGTCAGTCAGTCGTTAATTTTTCTCAAAATATATATATATATATATGTAGTCCTTACTAAAGGAAGCTTCTTGCATTTGGGATTCTTGCCGCAATCGTTTTTGGTCCATGCTTCTTTCCCTTGGCCATCAAACACTCCACCGCCGGATATTGTGAGTAGATCAACATAATTTATAGTAATCCATTCGGCATCCTTGTCGGGCAGTTGAGTGTAATCTGAAGGGGCTCTTATGGTGCCTTGAACCTGAAGCTCAATTGGGGCCTTGCACGGACCTGCTAATTTCACTTGATTTAGCAAAAATATGCCTGCTGGTATCACAACTGTGCTCGGACTCGTAGCTGCACATGCCTCCTTCCAAGCATTTGTCAAGGCCTGTGATTATTAATTAATTTTCAAACAGACTGATCATTAATCGTGAGAAATTAACAAGGATGCAGGAGATTTAAAGAAATTAAGATTCGTTGACATTTTCAAACCTCGGCGATATTTGCATTTGGTTTGCCACCATACTTTGTGATGTCAAAAGGTGCTGCATTTACGATGATTGCTAACAGCGACAAGAACATTAACAGGGTGAATTTCTTCGGTTTCATCTTTATCTCTTCTTTTATTGATTATAATCTCTACGAATTAATTTGTTGGATGTTTTTATGTCAATTTATTTATTTATATTTATACTGCAGAGAGGAAGCTGAATACCACACATGTTCCCCCACTAATGGCTCGGAGGTTGTTCCAATATATGTGGTAGTTAACTTATATTAATTAATTAATAGTAACATATATGCTTGCTTCCTATTTTCAGCGCCAATAGATCTAGCCACCGTCACTTATTCAATGAGATTTTGGCAACCAAAACAAATTGTAAAAGAAGAAGAAGAAGAAAATTAAGGCTAGCAGGGGTGGACCCTAGTCCACGTGACTCGCTGCCCCCTAGCTTAGCTACGCCCTCTATTCAAGTCAAGATATCAAAATCTCTCAGCCTTAATTAATTATACTTTTTCACTGAACAATCACCCATTTTAATATTGATCAATTTAGATGAAAGGAATCATTTTGATTCCAGTATATTCGATCAAACTGAATATTCAGTTCCTTTTACATTATATATACAGAGGCAAAAGGCAGGTAACTGAACTAACTAACAGATACAATCAAACCAATAGGTAAAATACACGTGGTAGCAGAAATATCGATTCCTTTACAGTATATATCTAACTGACCTAACAAACTGATACAGTCAAACCAATTGGTAAAATACACGTTGCAGCAGAAATAACAGAAATAGCACTAAAACTAACGGACAAAAATAACCCTAACTACACTAGCTGAACTGATTATTATTCCTTCTGCTGGTTTTTCACTTTTCTTCACCTTCAAATATTTTTGTTATTCACAGTATTAGTTAAATGTCTCGACCTAGACCTCTGGATGGATGAATAACTGAATATGATTGGGTTTTATCAATTATTGATTGACAAGATAAATCTTGGCTGTGTACTAATATTGTTGGGTTTCTATACATATATATTTCTCAAATAGAACCAAGAGAGGGAGTTAGATATGAAAAATCTAATTTTCCTTGCCACGTGCCTTATTATTATTGTTATTCTATACAGGTCAAAAGCTTGTGTGTCAAATTATTTTTTATTTTTTAAACTTGGAGACATAGAGGGATTGACGCCATGTTAGAAATGTCTAATACATGCCATCTTAATTTGATTTTAATGTGGAAACCAACTTATGGAGACCGCAACTATAATAGATAAAAAACCACCTGTGGTTTATTTAACGATGTGGGCTAATCCCTAATAAGTTTATTTAGATTTCAAAATATATTATAAGAGGAAAAAGCTCAGGAAAATTTTGTGCAATAGTTGTCAATTAATCCTAGAAAATATATATGTGAACTAAAATTATGTAGGACCAAATTAATTTATATAAATAAATCTTTGGTTAATGAAAATGCAATACAAAGTTATAGCAAACAGGTGTATAGAGCACCTAGATTAGCGTCTCAAGTGGCAAAACTACAGCAGGTAGTTTTTTGGTGAAGAAAAAAGAAAGCATGTTTAACGGCCACAAAAATAATTGCACCCACATACTCTCCTAAAAAATAGTAATGAACAGTCCGAGAATTTGGTAGGTGTTTTGTGGTGGTCAGCTTCCATTTATGGTTATAAATTGAATCCATTTATAGCCTAAAAATATATCATTCATTAGTAAAAACGAAGATCAGATTAAATATATATGGCTACGAAATTCACCTGCCTCTTGTTCTTCTTGCCGCTGTTAGCTGCATTAGTCGTAAATGCCCAGCCACAACCTGCTGGCGGCTCTGCCCAGCAGCAACCCGCTGCTGGTTCTGGTGCCCAGCCACCAGCTGGTGGAGCCTGCTTTGACATTACAAAGTACGGCGCCAAACCTGATGCGAATATTGCCGACGCACTGTTGAAGGCGTGGACGGAGGCATGTGCAGCAACGACTCCGAGCACACTAGTGGTACCAGTAGGCACATTTTTGCTTGATCAAGTGAGATTTGAAGGTCCTTGCAAAGCCCCTATTTCGTTCCAGCTCCAAGGCACTATACAAGCCCCTTCAGATTATACTAAACTACCCGTCAAGGA
>CAVNYN010287368.1:0-29968 GCA_963692815.1 Nyctanthes arbor-tristis
CATACCCATGAAAACAGTCATGGATAATTAACGGTCACTCGTATAATGCCCTCTATCAAACAATTTCTAGTCAGATAACGAAATATTACTAGAAAATCCCATCACTCTCTATCAGGCTCAAAGGCCTTTTTTTTAAAATAAATACAATGGGATATAGGATAGGAAAGGGAAATTAAGAGAGGGGTAAGTGCGCTTTAAACTCGAGACCTCATGCGCCATATTGTGAATTCACCCAATTTGACAAAACGTGAATTGCAAATTGAAATGAAACTTGTTCTTTATTCGAAATCAATCAAGAAACCCCTACAATTGAGATAAATTAAAACGACATAAATAATAAACACTATTGGGACAGCAGTCCCTTAATAGGCCAGACTTACAAAAGGAGTAATAGAAAATACAAGAACAATGACTTAAAATGTAGTTTTAAAAAGATCACGATCTCTAAATGGATAAATCCATCGTAAGCTGTGGCAAAGCAAAGCAAAGAGTCGAACCCTCAAGAGCCTTTTATTTTAGAAGGGGGTAATTCTAACAAAATATGCAAATTTTACTCCCATTTCAAGTCGTCATCTCTTAAAGTCAATTACCGCGGTTCAAATGTTTTACCACGGTTCAAATGTTTAAGTCTTCTCCCTTAAAAAAAAAAAAAATTTGTTTGTCTTTGAAAAAGGCCAACGCTTTGCTCGGTATCACAAATCAACATGTTCCCCATTACTATTGAAATAAGGAGGATTGGAGGAAGGCTCGGACTGGTTAGCAACGTCTAACTGCACTTATATTCGTGACGGTGCAATAAATACCGGATTGTTACTTGGAGGAAAAATCGCAAAGGGGTCTGAACAGTTTTGAGAAGGGACAAACAGTATCTAAATCTTTTACATTTGACGGGCAGTCCTTGACAGTGTTTTGAAAGTATTGAGGTCAAGTATGTTTAGATGCGTTTATGCACACTAATGAGTGATAAAAGCCCGAGAACAAGTAACAATGGTTGCATATTCATGTACCATTGTTGCATACAATCTCATTATATTACTCTAAGCTTCAGTTTCAGTAGTTTCACAAGTAACAATGGTTGCATATTCATGTACTTCAGCCTTTCTTTCACGAGAAGTGGAAAAGGCTAAACAACAATCTTCCTTTCACGCAGCACTCCATTCCAATCGTAAAGTTCCGGCAAAGCCTTTGAAGTAACCAACAGCGCCGTTTCCATCAACCCTGCCAAAAATCTACAGGGTGGATCCCGTTAACTTCAGGGAAATTGTCCAGTAACTCACAGGCAAACCTGAGTTCCACCCTCTGATGCCAACAAATCTGCAGGAGAAGCCTCCCTCATTTGGCCTCTTTCCGCCAACCACCTCTTGTGTTTATCCTTCAGTTAAAACGCCGTCATCAGACGCAGCAATGTACTGTGACTATGTGGATGAAACACCAGAAGAAGACGGAGGAAAGTCTTCTGGAGCATTTTGGCCAAGTTTTCTGCCTTCTTCTCTTGCATGGTACTCGCCTCTTCTTCCAGGTCCATGAGCCAGACCCTCAGTCGCCCCAAGTAGAGTTGTTTAATCAGGAGTTCTTTATTGTAAAATCAGGAGTTCTTTCTTGTATAATCAGGAGTGGTTTTCATCAATGCTTAGTGCAATTCAGTCACACATACCCTAATAAGAATATTATTTCATACTTATATAGAGAGTGACTGAGCCAGGATAATTATTATTTAATGGTGGTACAACTTAAATATAATTCTTTTCACGGATAAAATTTGAATAAATAAAAACTTATATATATATTTAATGTTATTCACGGTGGGATTCCACATAGTGAAAACATTATCATTTTCATAAAATATATACATATATACTACACATAACTTCATAAAGTTACTTGTATAAAAAAAATCATAAAATTATTTCAAACAACAAATTTCCGAATAACGTTGCCACCTAATTTTTGTAATTTGAAATTTCAATCTAAAGTAAAATTTCTAATTCATGTCACTTAACAATCTAAACCTTTTTAACTCAAACAAATCATGCATTAGAAAATTAATATTTAAACCACAAAAAGGAAAAAAACCTCAAATGAAAAAATAACAAAATAAAAAAATTCAATGGGGTCCAATGACCCCATAGGACCCCATGTGGCTACCCCTAGGAGCATATTTTTCATAGAAAAAATATCACCAAAAGTAAAGGTGCAAGTCCAGAATGGTCCCATAACCTATGAGCAATGCTTGCAAGCTGTAACAGAGATATCATACTGCATCCAGTCTTAAAATTCCCCTCAGCCTTGCCCGCATCTGAATGCATAGGCTAACGTTGTGGGCGTGTATAAGTAATGGACAAAATCTGGTATAGAAAGTTTAACAAATCAAGGAGTGGCTTTGAGAACAAATCAGTTAGCTCCTTTCTATGGGCTCAGGATATCTGGGATAGGTCAAAAGATCATTTCGTGGCAAATTACAGCTTACCTTCATAGCTAACGCCGACATATATTCTTTTTATCAGTCTATTGACTCCCAATAATTCCTAAGCTGTGACATGTGCAAAAGAAGTTCGTCCCTGCCCAACCCTGTTACACTGCTAGTCATGATCCATGGAGGGTGTTGCCGATAGTTTTGTTTGATCAGCTCTAGAAAATCTCTGATGTTCTCATCAGGCCTTCTTCCTTTCCCTCCTTTCATTTTGTCGCACTTTGTGAACACAAAGGTCATGGATATCTGCAAAGTCGTGTGAAGAAGGAAGCAATAAAACATAATAGCAGTTTGATATGAAACAATGATTAAACTACAGTTAGAAAATATTATTTGAGAATAAAAGCTGCATACATTGTTCCGACCAAGCCAATTAGCACAATCAAGGTCAATCTTCTGAGGTGGAACACTTGCGTCTACCAAGAGCAGGACAGATACAAGAGTATCTCGATTCAAAAAGTAGCCTTTTGTGAATGCAGACCAATCCATTCTAGCAGATTCTGGGGCATTAGCAAAACTGTAAAAAGATTTGGCTTTATCAGAGAGAGCTTTCGGTTGTACCAAATGCCAATATTCATTAATCAAATATTCGATAATATTGGCCATCAAGTAAAATAACAGTACAGTTACACAGATGAATCCCGAGCAAATTAAAGAGCCACTAAAAGCACGAACTGTATCTTTTTACATTGCGTCAATGCTTCAGAAATAAGTACAAAGGAACAGCTGCAAAACTCAGAATCTCTCTAAAGCTAGGACTTTGGCATGCTGGCATTTGGGTGGGTAACACACAAAATAAAAAGAAAGACCACCACTTGATGATATCTGATATCTGGGAACAAATTTGTATAAAATTACTTACAAGCAATAGTCATCAGTTTGAGTTTAACGGTTTCGATCGGGGAAGGATAGGGTCCCCCCCCCCCGGGGGGGATGTGGTATTGCGGCATCATGATGTCGGCACCACATTTAACAATGGGACCAAAATTTTATTTTAAATGGTGCTGATGTTGCAATAGGTTTGCACTTAGACCAACAAGGTATCCTGCAGGTTAGAGGTGGAACAACCTTACCCTGAATTGATGAAGATCATTGGATTTGATTGGTATATTTTTTAATTTCCCAGTTATACCATTATCCTAGAATATAGAAAATGACCTTTCTCAATATAATATATATATATATATATATATATATATAGAAAATGAACATATGATTTGTCTGAAGAAACATTTGATCGTGCCATTAGAAGCTTCTGCACTGCACAACAATTATTCAAGCATAAAAGGTTTGGCGTAAACCAGAGCTGCATATAGGATATAACTAAATATGTTTTTTCTTTTTTTTTCCTTTTTTTTTAAAACACATTTTCTGACTCTTCTTAGCATTTATATATACTATTTAAATCAGATATTTCCACAATGTATTAGGTGAACATCCAATATGGCTTTCAAAACTTTGAGCTGCTATTTTCGGATTTTAGATTGATTTATGGAACAGCTTCGCTAACTTGAATTTGTCAATCTCTTCTATTATGCAGTTTCTAATATGGCATTGGGCCATTACATTTTAGATAACCATGCACTCGAATTGTTATTACTTAAATTCCAATCCCAAGGCTTCCTCTGTTCTATACCAGGAAACATAGCTTTGAAGCATTTTCCACATAACTACAAATTACTACAGAGCTGAATTTGTTAATTAACTATTAAATGTTAGAATACCACAAAAGTTGCTGTCCCCGTGCAAAAAATACAAACAAAGAACTATCAAATGCAACTCAATATATCGACCCGGTATCTGTCTAAACATGAAAACCCAAAACTGCGGAATAGACAGTGTCCCGAAAATTTTGCCACATGAGCAAAAAATATTTACCCTTCAAGAAAAACATTCTCTGGAGCAAGATGCCAATAAGACTCCGTCAACCTATTGTGCACAATAGAATAAACATGGTCCAGTTATCCATCTAGTAGAAGCTCCATTACACAGTATAACTCATCAAACTTATTACTCCGCCACTTTGTTCCAATTGTAATTCTATTTTGTAATAGAGAAAAAAAAAAAAAACTAACTCGAGGTATAAATGTAGTTTTGATATTATTCAAGTAAAAACAAAGACTGATATCCATAACAAATAAACCGAAGTCTTTGAATCTAGGGCACTGTGGATAGCAATCAATAGAATGCACTGAAGATGGTATACTAAAATGGATAAATAAATGGAGTCGCATAAAAAAACCAGCTAGCCAACCCACCAGAGCCATGTTACATTAATCAGAAAACAACAAGTAACAAAATCCAGTAGTTACCCGTAACCAGGCAAATCCACAATATACCAACTTTTGTTCACCAAAAAATGATTAATCAGCTGAGTCTTCCCTGCACAACAATATCCAATCAAGAATAATTAATAGCACTTCACACGGCAACAGAAACTAAATTCCAACTAAAATAGAACCTGAAATCTTCAGAGACCTGGTTTTTTAGAAGTGAGAGCAACCTCCTTTTTCCGGACCAAGAAGTTAATAAGCGACGACTTGCCAACATTGGAACGACCCAACATAGCAAACTCAGGCCGGTCATCTCTAGGACAATCCTTTGGCCTGTTACTACTCTTCACAAAATCAACATCTTTAATCTTAACGTCGCCGGCGTAGGGTCCGAGCACGATATTCGACCCGGGCAGGATCATATCATCGGTAACCTCATCCGGGCTGACTCCAGGAGGCACAAAAAGAACAGTTCTTACGAACTTGGCGGCTTCGGATGGCGACGACCCCGGTCTTTGGGCCTTGGCAGAGAAGGCATGTCGGGAGTTGGGTTCTTGAGAAATGGAAAGCCGAAACAAGAGAAACGATGGATGAGATTTGTGAGAATGAGAAGAGAAACGAAACAGCGAGGAGAATTGGGGATTGAGAAGTCGAGACCTTAGTGTGAATAGCATCGTTTATCCTTCGGCAATTGTTTGTTTGGGTAAATAGGAGTTAATACATGACGGAAAATAGTAGTCATAAAAGTGCTTGTTTAATTTCCATTATTTTTCCATAATTGGACAATTCATACATGAATTGTCCAATGTGAATGGTCAGATATATGAATTATGTAATTATTACTCGTTAAGTGTGTATTTGGCAGGATAATTTCACCAAAAGTCTGATTGTGATAAAAAACAACTATTTATTTATAACTACACATTTCAAACTCTCATCAAAATTTCTACTACTCATTTTACTCAATTATAATTTCTCGTTATAATTCAGTGCAAATAATGATAATCAAACAAGCACTTAGGACCGCATGAAAATGATTTTCAGATAATTAATTTTGTAACAAGCCATTTAAGGGAGAGAGTGTGATATAAAATAGGAAAAATTACAATGTAAATTATTTTAATGGGTAAATATATGGTTGAAAATGTATTTGAGTGAAAATTGATTTTGAGAAATTCATTTCCATACAAACCCTTAGAATGAACAACTTCTTCTGTGTTCTAATAAAGTTGGAGGGCCAGTGTTCGAATTATCTACACTATAAGAATGCCAAATTCTATCTCACCACTCTAACACCTTGAACAGTTGGAACAACATTTTGGTAACGTATGAGAACTATATTCCGATCTATTAATAGAATTAAGAATTGACGTGTAGGTTTATAAGTGTCAATATATTGTTAAATTAGAGCCTTAAATGCACGAGCTTTTCTAATGAGTCAGATTTGACTCTTTACACGGAGTCAGATTACCAATAAAAGTCAGACAAGTCACGTGCACCCCTGTAACTTGATTAATTTTTATTAGTAGTCTAGCTCTTTATAACGAGCTATATCTCTCTCATTAGAAATCATGTTAAACACACATATGAGCTCTCTCTCTCTCTCTCTCCCCCCCCCCATCATAGGGGAATATATGAGAAGAGAGAGAAATTCAGATAGGGTCAAGTGTAGTTTAAACTTCTCTCTTTCTCCCCATCATAGGGGAATATAGGAGAGAAGAGAGAAATTCAGAGAGTGTCAAGTGTAGTTTGAACTTGAAACCTCCAACTTAAAATGCAAGTATTTTAATTATTGGAGTACAATGAAAACACCACGTGTAAATTATTAATTAGCTTAAAAAATTATATCTTTGATATTTTTGAAATACCAAATTTTGTTTCATAGGTATTGGACATGCTCCAATTTTAATTTGTTACGTTATTATTGTTATTAAATTAAATTAACTATATTGCTTCAAATAAGTATTATCATAGTTAAATTCTTACATTATGAGTAGGAGGTCCCCGAGTTCTAACAACAACCGCCTCTTCCCTATTTCCTTCTCCTCCCTATCTTTTCCTTGTATAAAAAAATAAAAAAATAAAATTTATTATTATTTATATTCATTAAAATGGAAATTTGATTAATTATTTATTAATTTGATCTCTAGAATGGAAAAAAGGAAAAGAAATCGTTTGGTGGATTTCTAGTTACTCCTTTTCAAGTCCCAACAAGCCAACCTCCTTTGTAGGCTGCCCTCGCCAGAAAGGGTGGAACGACTAACGAGGTGTCTGTATTGTCGATATACTATCAATTTATTTGAATTGTGTTTTAGTATGATATAACTATATGTACTTAAACTACTGTAATATAATTTGTAATTGTATTTAAAAAAATAAAAGGGGTGCCGGGGAGAGGGGCACCCCATTCTCTATTTCTTGGTTTTTGGTTCAAAGGAGATTAAAAATGTATCATCTATGGTCCGACATACTTATTATTTATTTATTTATCTTTTTGGTTATATAAATATAAAATTGAGACCCTTGAGAAGATATGAAACAAATTAGATAAAATTTTGAATGAACATTTTTAAATAAGTGATGTTATTTATCTAGACTTGAGACTAGTATCCAGTCTCTATTCTAGTTGACATCGCTACATTGAAAGATGAGTTAATAAGTATAAATACATGGGGTCCTCATTTATTCAATGACTAATAAAAAGATGATAACTATATCTAGTCTAGATAAATAGTATTATTGTTTTTTAGCTAAGCTAGAATCACGCCAATAAATTTTTTACTGTTTAATAAAGAATCGTCATTTCATAAAGTGGTGTCTATTTCACTTCAAAATTTGAGATGGGAGGAGATTATTTTCAGGCTATACCGTGTTTAGAGTGAACAAAATAGTGACAAGCTCTTAGTTGAAAAGGGTCAACCATCGCATGCCATCCAAAGACGCCTCGTGACTGGCTCGCGCTCTGTGGGCGAGACGGGTCACATGTTCCAATCATTCCACCAAAACCCTCTACGGTTTCCATCTTTTTCCGTAAATCATACAGTTTCAAACCTTGTCCTTTCCTCTTTAGTTAGCTCCGCTGTTCTATCTTTATTTCCTCGCTAACCAATTCAATTTGTTTAATTTTTCTGAGCTTCCCTTATTCACTGTCATTCCCAATACTGTCTCCAAATGCATCCATAGGGTTTTCACCTCGCCAGCGACCACAGGTGCGTACAGAGATATTTCTCAATGGTGAATGATAGTGCATGATTATTTTTTCTGACTTTATTTTATATATGTCTATTTGTGATTTTGATTTTTGGTTACGGAATTGGAAGACAGCAATTATGGAAAATAGAGAAGGCAATTTAGAAAGTAATTTTGCGGGATTGATGCTGAGCGATTCCAACAACGTCAACAGCAATGATGGATTGTTTCAGGTCATGAAAGCAGTCGAAGCTGCGGAGGCCACTATCAAGCAGCAGGTATCTCTCTCTCACAGCCATACCAAGTCAATGTTAGTAGAGCAGAGTATTCATGGTAGTATGTGTATGGTGTTGTTTACTAGAGTCGGAACCTTCCCCAACTTCTCCCCCCCCCCCCAAACTTATGTTTACAAATAGTAGGAATGTTTACTTAATTAATTCTGGCACGCTGTGCAAATTGGAAAAATAATGCTATTTCTCATCACTCACGTGATGAAACTGAGACATCAATGTCATTTGAATGACATTACTTGCGCATTAACGTTGAGGTATGGAGCCTACTTAAGATGGTATGTCAACTAGTGCTACACAATTGTCCCCAATAATGGTGTTCACTCTAACGGTGATTAACATTTAACAGCATAGTTACTTGAAAGGATCAGCTAAACAATAAAGCTCCAAATGTTGACTTGCTAGAAAAGATCACCTTATATTTGAAAGTCCATGAAAAGAAACAATTGACTGGTTGAAATTTAGAGACAATTCTTGGCACCATTCCCGTTATAGCTATACATACATGGTCTGCGCAATCTCCCTTTTCCTTTCCTATGTCTACTTCTTGAATATGCAAGAAGGATATGCTCATGTCAAATCTGGGGAAGAAAAGTGGTGCATCAAATTCTTACAAGTGCATGCCAAGTAGCGTAATGCGTTTTAGCAGCAATGCCACTTGTGGCTGGATTAGGAATATTTGGGAAAAGCTTCTTGAACGTCAAAATCTCTTTCAAATTATTTTAGATTCAACATATTTGTGCTTATCAAGTATATGATTTAGAGTTCTGAGAATATTGATTTTGTGAAGAAGTGATTTTCTGGGAGAATATGTAGTTCAAAAGTAAGGAAAAGTTTTGAATCTACTTGTAAGATTATCTTAATGGATAAATGTCTGGTTGAAAATGAGTTTGAGGGAGCATCGATTTCGGAAAATGTAAACCAAACAACGACATAGGCATCTTCAGAAGAGCATACATGTCCTCATTGGACAAGTCACAAACTCTATCATTTTAGATGTGTGGAACCAAATATATTGTATGGTAAGTCTTCTAGTGCATGTGGCCCCTATGACAGAACTTTGTTAGTGTTTTGGCAGTATTTATCAAAATTTATACATGTATCACATCTAGCCCCCGAGACAATAATTTGTAAGATTTTAGGGGTACGTTGGGGAATTTCTACAGGTATTTGGTCCCATTTGAGACAAAAAATCTATTGGTTATATGAGGTACTTCAGGAAGCCCACACCTGTTTTGTTGCCTAAATATTTTCAACTATATCAAGGGTGTTAGATCAAACTTTGTTTATCTAGTCTAAGCAGAAAGTTGAGGTAGATGTGATTTGAAAAGCATATTGTGTTCCTCTTCTTCGATATAGTGAAATTCTACAAGATTGACTGGTTGTAGCTCTTTTATTGAGAGTGAACCACTTTGAGTTGTGTTTTTGCCTTTTATATTTTATTTCATGCTATCATTGCTCTAGGTAATATCGAAGTGGCAATTAAATTGATAACACTCATCTATCCTATGCCACGTGGATTATTCCTTTGACCATGTGAATGGGATCATATGTCCTAAAAAGAGCATCGTCAATTCATAAATTTAACCCCCCCCCCACAACAACCCCAAAAAAAATAAAAATAAAAATAAAAATCCAATACCATCAGTCAAAGAGTTACCTGTATCAAGATCTTGTATGATTAATATGCATAATTTGTTTTCCAGTGAAGGGAATTTCATTAAATGAATGGTATACGGGGGGAGACACTTCTACTGCGTTTTTCCTTAAGAAGCTGGAGTTTCTGAATTTAGCCTGCTTATTGGATGCAGCTATATTAAGTTTGTGGTGTAGCACTTGACAGAGACTTTTTGGGAAATAGCAAACACTTAAATTAACGGATAACATGCCACTCTCAATGACAAAGAAAAATCTCTGGACGAACCTAGTTTGAACCGCCGTGCTACATTAAAGAGATGATTATTGTGGCTTTGCCTATTTGATCCTCCAGGCCAATTAAAGAAGTTGCTGATTTGCAGTACACTAGTAGACAGAATAGGCAGCAACATATATAACACTCGGAGAAACTAATCATGTGCCTGAAAATCACAAGGCATATTGCTTGGTGTACCTTTGTCAAATAGTACTTGCCTGTTTGATCTCCATGGCCGGTAAAGAAATTGCTGACTTATAATAAAGAGAAATATGCAACACGTGTGGCATTCTTATAAACTAATCATGTCTCTGAATTTCATAAGCGCTATAATTTGGGTACCTTCAGCTAATAGTAATACTGGAAAGGGATAATTTGCTTGAAATAATTAGTCATTATTTATTACATATTATATAATAGCCCTGTTATAACTTGTGTACTCTTCAGTGGTAGAGCTTGTAACTTGGAAACTTCAGTTCTTCTAGTGTAGAAATGTCGTTTCTGGTTTTGCCAGCTTATAATCATACTCACTGTCAGCTCCTTTTCTTTTGAACATTTACTGATTAAGCTTAGTACATGTCAGTTTTCTTCTTCTACTTCAAAATAAATAAAACGAGTGGTGCAGAATTATGTAGTACTTGTGGCTGTGGATCCATGAAATATGTGAATAAAAATGGTGTGACCATTTTCTAATTTGAAATAGAATTAGATTGATGACGTCAGCTAGATTGCTTCGAGCTAAAAAGCCTTCACTAGTTATTGGTTTTTACAAGACTGGACCCAAGTGATTTGTTTTGGATGCTGAGGTTGGTCAATTTTCTTTGTCATAATGTTTGTCTCATCTCGGAAATAGGGAGCTACATCTCATTCACTTTTGCTCTTTGATATGGCAAATGTACTCCAGAGAAGATTTATTTGGTCTGTGCAACAAGGCTTTTTGATTTTCCCAAGCTCTAAGCATAATATTTGTTTATCTCTGGGTCTCTATTAGTACTGTGGTTGACGGTGATGATAAATTAATAGTAACATTTTGTATATGTGGATGATTATGTTGCTCATTCATTTGCAAACTTTTTCTGATATCTGAATATGCAGAATATGGTTCGAGTTCATTATTATTGCATGATGTTCTTTTGAGTGTTATGTTGTGCTAAGCGAAAGATTTCTTTGGTATTTGTGAATCCTATTGGTTGTGGAAGAAGGCTATTGATGTAACTTGATTGACTTTTACAGGTGGAAGAGAACAATCGATTGAGAGCTGAACTTCAGAATAAACTTCAGGAACTTGAGAAATATGTAAGTGCTTTGTCATTGGGTGCTCACTTCTCAATGTTCAATTCCACTCTCCTTTTTGTGTGTGTGTGTGAACTACATTGCTTGTCTTAATCTATGGAATATTTGCCACAATCTCTTTAGTTTCTTACTTGCATATCCTTCACAGAAATCAGGTGATCTGAAATCTCAAATCCCTCGTTCAGTAGATCCATGGGATGGCCATGTTAATGACCCTCATAAAGTTAAGCAATTATTTTTGGATTTTGAAAATCAATTAGGTGGAGTTGGAAATATAGAACTCAGTTCTGTACATGATTCACCAAACAGAACTGTTTACCAAAAAGATGTGACAAGAAAAGATATTGATTGCACCATGGACCCTCATCTTGGAAACCAATTTGATGGTAGCAAGCTCAATGGGTCACTGAAAATGCTTTCTGGTGGACAGGCAGCAACGGATGATTCTGGTTTCTCTCAGTCTGTGTCACCAGCTACAACATTTTCACCTAGCAGGTAAATCGTGTGAAAATGATGTGTGCAAAATGTGGTAAAAAAAGTTTTTAGCTATTATATTTTAGCTAATATACAGACACACATACATGGGCCATTTACTGCTTTTATTAGGTACCAAATGGAAGGGGACTGCAGCTTTACTTCTAGGAAAGGTTTAATATCAATGGAAGATGTAAATAATCCTGATAGCCCAAATCAGGTATCATCTGTCTAACAACCAGAAAATAGCATCATTTGTAAATGAGTAGTGCTATTTAGCACCACTGGTGCTTGGCACCATATCAATGTGGCATTGAATGACAAGTCAAATCAAGTGGGTCCTTTATTCACGCATTTAATTTCACTTATCATTCAATGCCACATTAGTTGCCACATAGACTGGTGCCAAGCACCACTGGTGCTACATAGCATTATTCTTTGTAAATTTAAACGCAAAATCTAGAAGCTATGTGGCATAATCCTTTTACATCATTGTTGCATGCATCTTTGTAGAATCTCTGTGTGAAGGTTCGAGAACATGAAGAAGAGATTTTACAATTGAAGAAACATCTTGCAGAATTTTCAATAAAGGTAGTAGGAGAGTATAATTTTGCAGTACTCTATGATATTGTCTTTTTCCTATTAAGTTTCGTTTGCTCGTTTAATTATTTTCTTTCACTAGGAAGCACAAATTCGTAATGAGAAATATGTCCTGGAGAAGCGCATTGCATACATGCGTATGGTGAGCTGGATGCATGTTCAATTCCTTTCTAAAAGTTCCCTCACTGTTTCTGAAATCGATAATTGCTTTTTACCTAATTTTCTCTTAAGGCCTTCGATCAGCAACAACAGGATCTAGTTGATGCTGCATCTAAAGCAATTTCCTATAGACAAGATATAATGGAAGAGAACGTAAGGCTTACCTATGCATTACAGGTATTATTTGTTTTCTTAATACCTCCTCTGTATTGACTAATGGCCTAATAACTAATTTAGGTTGACAATTGTTGACATATCTGGTACCATGTCCAAAGTCCTCTAGAAAGTGGAAACTAAGAATATTGCTCGTCTTCAAATGGAAAATTTACTTTTTATATGGAGATTATGAGGAAAACATTATCCATTTTGCAGATCTTGTAGTGTAAAAATTAGGGAACTTAGTAAATGTTGCCAGTCAAATGATTCTAGCATCCCAGTTTATCTGATAAATTTCCATCTTTTTCCTAACTTTTAATATAGTTATAAAACAATTTAAGGCAATCACAAATTTAGTTTAGAATATGAAATATCCAAATCTAATTCGGATTCCTCTTTGTTGTTTGGCATCTTATGTCTGTGGATGGGTTTTAACTTTTACCAAATTTACAAGTGCTACACAAATATAGATATTCTAAAAATTCTATTGTGTAGTAGCGAAAAGTATTAGTGCTTAGTGATAATAAATTTTAAGACAATTAAGCTCTTAGTACTTGTATGATTTGATACTTGTATTATTTGAAGTAGCTGATGACTTCCAGCTTTTGTGCTATGTTGAGGCCTTATATTTCTCTTTTCATTTTAATTTCTGTTTCTTTAATTTTTCTGAGACCACGTTTGACAGGTTGGTCTCAAATTCTCTAATTTGAATATGTGAATATTCATAGAAATATGTTTATGCACAGAACTCAAGCGTCAGGGCTGCGCATTGCTCATTAAGTTACTAAATTTATTATGTCCTCTTCTCGATTCACTATGAGTTGTAACTAAACTTCTATGCTGTTTTTATAAGGCTAGTGAATGGCAAGGTTGGCAACACTCAACCACACACTATATTCTTCTACAAATGTGACCAAATAACTTCTCAGGTTCATATTCCATTATTTTTCAGGCTGCACAGCAAGAAAGATCAACATTTGTATCTTCCTTAATGCCTCTTCTTGCGGAATATTCTCTCCAGCCACCTGTTGCTGATGCTCAATCCATTGTCAGTAATGTCAAGGTTAATATGACTTTCTCTATTAGGTGATACTTATATGGAGTAGATGACTTATTGCTACTATTATTTATTAATCAAATCTGTGAGTGGAATTACAAAGTCATAAGACAGCTTAAAATATAGTTCCTATATTATGGTTCTGTACTATGAATTTAACATGCTGAATGTACTATTGGAACTCTCTAATTTGTTCTGATGTCATTGTCACAATATGGTGTTTTTGCTCTTAGGGTGGGTTCATCCAACTTAACATTTTGATGTCAAAAGCAAACAAAATTCCTCTTGAGGTTGCTTGAAACTGAGAAAGCGATAACAAAATCAAAGAATAACATACAAGATCTAATATTTGGCTCCATATTTTAGAAGCTAGTTACTTTCTCCATTCTGGAATACTGTTCATGCATGGAACGTGGAAGAACATCGATAATAGTTACTGCACATCTAATCTTAAATTTGCAAACTTCCTAAGGAAATGTCATAAGCTTATTGCAGAAAGTTTCTGGAATATTTATCAGAAACCAATTAAAATGCGCAAATTTGGCGGTGTCCTAATGTCTAAATGTGCTATTCTTTGTTTTGTAGCTTTCTCAGGTCACTAATGGTCTAATGACATAAGTTGAAGATCATAGTCAAATTACGTAAATATTGCCATAGCCAACGGCTTAAGGGGTGTTGTTTGCTTTTTCCTATTTCAAAATAGAAATCAGCCAAGTTATTTTCATTTGCATATTTCGTGGGACCCTCTTCTCTCAACCACTGACTTCCACACATTTCATAAATTAATTACTTAATTAGCAAGTAGTTTTGAACCAAAGATATTTTGGTTGCTCAAGTGGTTCAACATGGTACTAGAGCAACCAAAATATCTTTGGATCAAAACTACTTGCTAATTAAGTAATTATCTTTATTATTATTTTTATTATTTTTAAAATCCTTAAGCTTTCCTAATACCTGAGTTGCCATGTTTCTGAGGCAACTAGTCACGTCATGTCACTATCTGAATCTCTACTTTTTACGCCTTCGAGACTTAATTGAAATTATTTTTGTTTTCAACCATGGGGGTAAATATATATCTATGAAGCTAAACCTCTTTGTATTTCTATTTCACTTTTTTAATAACCAAATCAAGAACTGACTACCTATTCTGCCTCTATTAGAACATCGCCTTTTCCTTCCTTTACAAGATTTTGAACCTTAGTTAAAGCAAGCGTTCGAAGAAATGAACTTAATAGCTTGCTGAAGCTTGTTGGAAGTTTGCATGTTTCCGATGAGCTGAATATTTTTTTGGAAGCAAGATCTGGCTTGGCTTAACAATCAGGTTTAAGCCTTTCAAAGCAACTTAGCTGACCAAGCATGCTGAAGCTTTGACTGTTGTTATCCTGGAATTTATGTAGAATAGGAATGCATATATTCTAGTTGGGGAAGTTATGTTTCAGATTGTTTATTTCATTGGGATTTATCTTGGAAACTTTTTGCAGGTTTTATTTAGACATTTGCATGAGCAGCTTCTTATTAATGAGGTACGTTATTGGAGGGTTAAAGCAATGTAAAAGAATTTAGGTTTAGGTGGTCTTCGTAATGATTGGCTACCATGCATTTTCATGTCTTTCATTGTATTTTTCCCCTCATACTATTATATAGGCAAAGCTGAAGGAGTCTCAGTACCAGTTAGCACCATGGCGTTCTGAAGTTAACCCCTCGAATTTTGCTGGATCACCATCTCCTTCTAAGGTCGGACTGCATTTTATGTGGACATATGCTATTAAGTACCCAATGGTAGATGTTATGATGTTATCTCAAGCTCTTTTCCTTCCCTGCCAGATGGAAGTCAGGCTGGAACTGGTGCCACAACAGGTATATTCTAATGAAATGATGACATCTTCTGTGCCTCGTACCACATTGGATGGAGATCTTCTGGGGCCCCATCGGAGTGTTCTAGGTGATGCCACCAAAAAGCCGCAGCCTGATGAGTTGGGGAGGTATTCTCCTCTTGCAAGCAGGTGAGCCTGGTCAAATGGAGACTGCCACTCTGAACTGACTGTACAGTGTCAACCTTCCGCTTTTGGTGGTGGGTTCTGATTTCATAGAATCTCTGCTATGTTTAAAGTAATTAATTTTACCTACTTGCGATGTCCTCAAGGAGGATGCCAATAATTTCTTTTGTTATGAATGGAGTATGATCTTACATTTGAAGCTAAATAAGTTGCTATCTGGTTTTTACCCCGCTAGCATATGGAAATTTGAGTTTTTCTCATACTGCCTCTTCATACAAGGGCACCCATTCATAGTTATCATTGTTGTTTCTCAGGATTAAGCTCATCTTGAACTTGTACAATTATGATTTAACATTGTTGATGCCCAACAATTTTTTGTTAGATAAAAGAATGACCCTAATTCTGACATTTGGTTACACTAAATATTTTCCTTTCATAATTAAAAAAGGAAAAAATTTTATGTCCATCATGTGAGATTGGGTTTAAGAATAACTGGATATGAACTCTTTGATACGCTTAAACAATAAAAAACTTGGTCAATGTAAAACTCAGCCTATTAGAAAACTTTGAGGTTGTATGCCTTAGTGCAAAACTTGCTTATGAGTAAACATGAACTATTAACCTCCTGAAAATTGTGCATTTGAGTTATGAATGCTTACATACTCGGCTAAGAGTAGAGTGCTTTATTTATTTATTTTTTTAATTTGCATAATAAACTACATGGACACATTTCTTTGAGGTATATTTTATCTGTATTTGCATTTAAATATGACAATAAATAATAAATTCTAAATAATGATTCTTCTTATGGTAATAATTGAATAATAGAGGCCAAGGAATTTTATGGCCACGTGATGGGCTGTGGGCATGGGTAGCTGGGAGAGGAGAGAACTTGGGTCTTCATCAGCAGCATATGTGGGAGCTCAAGATTGGTGGTACGACAGTATGGGAGAAATGGAGAGCGAGGATGTCAGCCTATCGGGCATGCCATGATGATGGGGCGGAAAGAGGGTTACGAAGGGGTATGAGCTATTTGGTTGGTTCAAATGAGATGAACAAACAGGAAATGAGGTTTTTGGACTTATTATCCATGAAGTTGAAGGGTTTGGCTGGACTGATTGAGGATAGGATCACACGTAAAAGGAGTTAAGGGGCAGATACTGATAGGGAGAGTGACAGCGTCAGAGAATCATGGAGATTGGGAGGGGGAACAGTTGAGTTGGGTGGTCTAGTTAAGCACACATAGTTGGCAGAAGTCGAAATGCTTATAGCAGTGATCTCGTTGAATAAATATATGGGTCACTTGTGTAAAGTTTTCAAATGAGATGAGATGGTTCAATAATGAGAATTTAGAATATATGAACCAAAAAAAAAAAGGAAGAAAGAAAAAAAGAAAGAAATATGGGCAAAGTTTGTTGAGAATGCCCGGTAAATATGGAAGCACTTGTACCTCTTAATCTAAAAGTTTAGAATGCTAGAGCAATCCACATCTATATCATTCTAAAAAATATGTCTTCAACATGTGCCAAACATATAGGTGCATTCTATTTTCCCTTCTAAATCTGACTAGTACATAATAATTTCATTAATTCAGTGGTTGTGAGACTTGAAGCTAGGATGGTATACTACTATGATTGAAAACTTAAGCTGTGTGAAGGGGAGTGCTATGTGTATATCGTTATTAACAAGAAAAAAGCTCTGAAGCTCCCTTGCTACTAAAGCAAAAGGCAAAGATCATAGGGACCCAGTAATTGAAGGTGCTTCTCACAAACTGGTTGCATGGTTAAAAAAATATTAAAGGTGTTTTACCAAGATATGGAATACAAAATATCCTAGGCCCCAGAAACTACTCCCCCTAGACCAGGGAAACTCTTCAGGAAAATTCTGAAATATTTTACCAATCTAGGAGAGAAGCCTCAAAGTCCAAAACATTCCTTGTTTGCTCTTCCAAGGAGTGTAATAAAACATGACATGGTTTCTTAGAACTTCTGAAATTGATGTAGTTGATGTACTCATTTTGTTAAATATCTTATTATTATCAATAGACTTCGACAATAGTGAAACACTTCTTGGTTTAACATTCTTGAATGGTTTCATGTTTCCTCTAGCTTATTTAAAATTGGTCTCAATATTTCTTTTTAGGAGTGCTGACTTCCAAGTAGCACCAGCGCAGCGTGCAGTCAACAAGGTTGATTTGCTGCGCGTGCATAATAGTGAAGGAACTGTCAGTAAGAAAGTGACATTTGGTGACCTTGTTAGACATACTGAGATGGATGAACCTGACATTCAAGGGCACCAGACTGATAGAGAGCCTTCAGTTAATTGGACTTCGACACCACAAGCAACAAATCTTGATGATCCCAACTCTTATTCTCATTTGCCTCCGGTTCTTGAAGAACCTTCATCTTCTTTCTCTGAGGGTCAGAATTGGTCTGATTCCATATAAGCAGTTCTTAAAGTATGTAGCTTTATAGCCTTTAACTCTTTTTTGACTTTACTGCAATGAGCAGCCCCCGACGATGACCCACTGCCTGCAATAGACGGTCTCCAAATTTCAGGTGAAGCTTTTCCAGGACGGCAACTCCAGGCATGTGGATACTCTATAAATGGGACAACCAGTTGTAATTTTGAGGTGCTTGTTATAAATTTCTTGTATTTCATTTTTTCCCCCGATACTTCAGTTATTTACTTGTTTCACAATTACACTGGATTATGTCTTGCTTTATGTTGACTTATTTTATAGAATTATCTTCTTTTTTTTTTTTTTTGTTGTGCTTTATTAAATTCAGTGGCTGCGCCATTTGGATGATGGATCTTTTAATTATATAGAAGGTACTATTTATCATTAATTTGATTTTAGTTTATTCTTTTATGTTCCCAATGCAATTTGTGGTCTTACACATTCGTTGATTTCAGGAGCAAAGCAACCAAACTATCTTGTTACTGCAGACGATGTTAATGCATATCTTTCCATTGAAGTCCAGCCACTGGATGACAGGAAGCGGACAGTACTCTCTCTCTCTCTCTCTCTCTCTCTCTCTCTCTCTCTCATACACACACACACACACACACTCACTCACTCGGACATGTGTGTGTGTGTTTTTTTTTAAATATATTTTTTATTTTTTATAAATACGTATGTGTGCTCTCCTTACCAGTGAACAACTAATTGAAGGGAAGGGATGGAGTTCTTGTTCCGACGAGGAAAAGTAGTTTACTGGAAGTAAACTACATACCAGGCCTTTATTTTACTTGATGGCTACTTGCCCTTACACCAAAGTTTGTTGGTTCGAAGTATTTACGGCTGGGGGGGTTAAAAAAATGGATACGGCACAACCCTTTGTGTTTTTGGCCTCTCCTTGCTTTTTGCCTTTAGCCTTGCTTCTCTGGGCCTGAACATTAGCACACGTGGCAAGATAAATGCATTGACCTGCTCTAATCGTTTTTATGGAGGGTTCCAATTCTATGAAATCCACATTTAAATAACTGTAGTGTCAAACAATATTTCAGTACCCTCAAGGCTAAACACCCCCGCCCCACCCCCTAAAAAATAAAAGAAAAAGACATGGACTACCCTACTTGTGGCACCAATGTTTGCTAACTTTGTCTTACAATCAACTAGATTGTTTGTAGTCACTGTTAATTATATGTACTACAGCTTAATGTGATAAATACCTTACTATTTTGGTGACTATGTAGGACCTACTTAAACCCAAAGTTCATCTCCTATAGAAATTTATTTAATTCTATTAGAAACACCAATCAGGAAAGCATCTTCCTGTCAGTTTTATGTTGTTTGAAAGTTTAACTCGTGTTGTTTCCTTTATCTTATTTAGGTTTAGCTTTAAAACTCATGGAGAAGTTAAGTTTCCCTGGTCTCCCTCACATTCTGATTAATTCAGTGGATCGATCATCTTGCTATAAATCTATGGTGAAATGATCAATGTAGTAGCCTCTCTGGACTTAGGCTTGCACATAAATGGACTGCCTTCCTAGGGAATTCCTCATAATGCTGTAAAATGAGTTTAGAAAACTTTTTTTGAAAATAAATATGTTTTTAGGCCTATGCTTGATTTCATTATCGTTTAACAAGATTATGACTTCCTTACTAGACCCTTCACAAAATCTCCGCCGATCATTTTTACTCATCATAAATTGGAATAATTATAATGAAAACCTGACACCCCAATCCATAAGTTAAGAAGAAGAAAATAAGCTTTCTAACAGGTTACAATTCTGTTATATTGTTTGGTTTATTGAATGCATATAGCTTCTATGCCGACTTTAGGCAGCTTATTTGTAAAATGCATATTGTCCTTGGTGCAACACAGATTCAAAATTCAGATAAAATTTAAGCCAAATTTGGTAAAAAATAATATGTTTGTTCGACCCACAATCGAATTTGCTTAAAGTCTCGTGGCCTCAGGACATGCATTTTGACCCGGAATTCTTCTGTTTTTTCAAAGATAAAGTATTCGTCTAAATCAAATATCTTGACCATAAATGTTAAACTGGGATGTTGAACCAGTCACATTTACTTGTTTCAAGGCATTTTCAGTGCCCTAAAAGTTTAATCTTCATTATCTGACTTGTCCCTCTGTTCTCATTCCACATTATTCCTCATACGAAGAAATGCTGGTAGTGCAATCTGTGGAAAGAAAAAGTACATCTTACTATAAACACCATGTCTTACTTCAGTAGTGGTGTGAGAATTATTGTCTGTAACTGGTCTCTTAGCTAGCTTGTATATGTTAAAAACATATGAGCAGTAGTTGGGGTGATTTTGCGGTCCAGCTAGAACTCTTGTATCTTTTCACTACGCTTCCTTTGGTTTCAAAATGTAGGATTTATTGAGCATTTTCTGCTTGAACTTCCACGTCCAGGTTCTCATTTATTCATGTGTTCCAGGAACTGGATGGGGTTACTTGTCTAACTGCCATGTACATGTAAATCTAAAAAACTTATTTGGTGAAAAGTCGGAAGCTGTTTGCCTAAAGTTACATGTTTAATTGCCTATCAACTCCTGCTTCCTCAATTGACTTACACGGCTCTCTAATTTTTATTCTTTAACATAGATCTCTCAGCTAGCTTGTATATGTTAAAAACATATGAGCAGTAGCTGGGGTGATTTTGAGGTCCGCTAGAACTCTTGTATCTTTTCATTACGCTTGCTTCCCCACCCCACCCCCCCTGGGCCAACCAAAAAAAAAAAAAAAAAAAAAAATTCTATCAAATGTTGGACCCCCGTGGAATGCAACTTTTATGAGTGTTTCAGTGCATAAATAGAAGTTCATTTTGCCCCAGTGTTTTGTCATCACAAATTTCTTTGTATAAATGAAATGTTAACATTTAACGGGTTTATTTGTATTTCAGGGTGAACTTGTCAGGGAATTTGCCAATGATCACAGAAAAATCATTTGCGGTAATTGATACTTGAGAAATTTTAACTGAAGCTTGAATTAATTGAGTGTTCTGTAGTCCAGTTTTTCTTGTCTTTGTTACTTTCTACATGTGTATTTCAGCAATTGGATTTTGGATTGCTTTCACGGAAACCAAGTGATCTTAGCCCACATAATCACATCCCGCCATAAGAGTAAACCATACATTGCAAAGGGTTTGAATACATAAGGGAGAAAAATAATGGTTATTGTGAAATTTTTCTGTATAACAACCATGCACAAATATTAATTCCAGTCTTTATTGTTCCTCTTTTTTTTTTTTTTTCCGTCTAGTTATTATTTTACATAACATGCGTTCCAGTAGTTGTCTGTTATCCAGTAGTTGTGCATTGGCTCATAGCTACTCGAATTGGCATTAAAGTCTAATTTCAAATTTTCCAAGCTCCAGGTTTTCCTTTATAAATATATTGATGCTGTTTGATTTTTTAAATACGTTTCTCTCCTTTATGCTGCAGATCCTGAAATGCAAAATTGTATAAACAAGACCCTTTATAGTGGTCATGCTTCATACAAAGTATCCCTGGCGGTAAGAGTGCAATTAATATATTTATTATATTTTCTGACCTTCTGGTTATAATTTTCTCTAAAGTCATAGTTATCCTCAAGAGGCTTTCGTTTACTATTTCTTTTATCTTTCCTGAAGACTGGGTATCTTGATACGTGGGAACCAGCTATATTAGCAGTAAAAAGAGATGGTTACAGCATCAAGTGTAGTGGGCCGAGTGGTGGTGTTGTTGCCGAGAAGTTTTCACCGTCAACAATTGTATGTTCTCTAGCTATTCTGTTTTATTAGATAAATCTGTAAGTTTGTCCCACTTTTGACAGCCACTCCTGTAATTAAAAAAAAAAATTTCCCCTGCCGAACAAGAAATCATGAGAGGCATAAATCTTTTGTTTCTCTGTCATTTTAGAAATTCAAATTTATTTCCAGTGGGCTGACTGAGTTTTTCTCATAATGGCATTGAAAGAGTTCTTTTGATGCTTTAGTATATTGTGTTAAAGACATTAGTGCAAAGCTACATGGTTATAGAAAACATTATTATATGCTTATTATTGAAAAATGCAAGATGCAAAACAATAGAGAAGCTTATGAGCTTGATTATTTGTAACAAATGTAAGTAGGAGAGAGGTGAAAATATTAATGTGGTAGTTAAGGGAGGCATTTCCTGATTATTGGATATGATAATAGTTTTTGGGTATAGATTGTTCATATTTGAATTAAAAGGGTTTTTTTATTCTTATTATGTCTAAATTATAGTGAATGTCCACCTACCTGATTTCACTACTTAGTTTATAACATACATTTCAAATCTCTTTAAATCTCCACCACTAACTCCACCTCGCTCTTCATTATAATTTCTCCATAATTTTCCCCAACTAATGACAATGAGTCTTGAATTTTTTTGCCAAGGCCCATGTGGTCTAATCGCGACGTAGTTATCTCCCAAACCTTCGATCAAGGGTGTGATTCCCCTCCCCTATAATTCCTTTGTAATACAAAACAAAGAAGTCTTGAATTTTCGTACTGTTTGTTTACATTTATTCACATTGCCGCTGCTGTAAAAATATAAAGAACGGGTTGTAGTTCCATGTGTTTTTGAATTTTTTTTTTTTTTTTTTTTCAATTTTTGGTTCATTATGGCTTTGATTGATTCATTCACTTCCCAATGCTGTACAGCAAAGGAGAGGTGGTGTGGTAATGAACTACTTAGGCGTAAACAAGTCTACAACTCATAAGGGGTATACTTCTAGAAAGTTATGGTAGGTATTATGTTAGGGATAAGCGGTATTTCTGGACATTGTAAATAAGTGGGTGCTAACCCACTATAAATAGTAGTAGGTAGTTTCATTTTCATTAGGCTGAGAGTTGTTAGAGTTGGGGAAAAAACCCATTTGGGAGAGAGCAAGCCTCTCGAAAGCTTGCTATCCTTAGGTAATTTCATGTTATTCAGCAAATTAATCATTTGCCATATGCATAAGATCAGCAATTGTTCCACGTTCATATCAGTTAAAGGTAAATTACTCCCTGAAAAGTGAAAACACAGTCACCCTGGTTTGGTATTGTACCAACTATCAAACTCTACCTAGGAACAACTTAGTTCTATTCTATTAAAAAGAACTATGTAACATTGACAGCACAGGGACCTTTTCATGGATGCTAGATATTCTAATTGGAACTTGAGTTTTCTAGAACTGGCTGTGGACATATAGGATTCAAAATTACATGATAATTGAAGATGCCTAAGCTATGTATGCCAGAATTTGGGAAACGGAGAAACCTCGAAACAGTTTCTGAGAACACTGAACAAATATGGGAACTACTGTGTTTATTTGAATTTGCTTGTCTTATGCAAATAAAATCACATCTCCTATTATTTCTATGTTCTTGTTCAACTTCTTTTTCTTTTGATACTTTTCACTTTTCAGGTTTCCATTCCATATGAAAGTCCCACAGGATTCTTCATAATTGATTCTCAGGGGAATGAGCATCTATTGAGGGCTGAAAACACAGATATTAGTGGGTAAGTGGGCATCATTGTTGTTGCTGCAACCATTCTGTCATGTCTGGTATCAGGTGATCAAATATTTCCCCTGCTATCATTAGTGCATAGTGTTACCACCACTACAGGTTTCTTGTTGGTTCTGGAGTCTCCTAACCTCTTGCACTTATGTGTATAGTGGAACCAATGCCAAGTCTATGCCATATGTTTTCTTGAGGAACTTGTGACCATTTTTCTAACGTTGTATAGTGGAACCAATGCCAAGTCTATGCCATATGTTTTCTTGAGGAACTTGTGACCATTTTTCTAACGTTGTCTAGTTGATTCAGGTTCACTAGATTTTGAATGATCTATGTCATCACATCTAACTTACTTCTGCCTTTGGTTGGAATTCGCAGTTCAAGAGATACAATTGTTATTACCCTGAGATCATTCATCAAGAAGGTATATAATTTCTGATCCCTAGCAATTGTTTTGACAAGGTATGGATGAGTTGGTTTGTGCTTATTCTTTATGCTACTTTTTTATTTAAATTTCCTCTTTCCTTTTCTGGACTTTCGAAAGAGCTCCTTATCCTTACACCACTACCTTAGTTATTCTTCCGCATATCATGAAAGTTTGAAATTAGGAACTTAAAAGTTGATAATGATCAAGAAATGTTTAAGAAGCACAGTCATGAGCACCACTCCACCTGTGTGGCACGTGATTTTTCAAAAATGACGGTGACCGTCAAGATCTTGCCAATATAAGTACTTCATTTATTTTTATTTTTATTTTTATTTGTAGGGCTTTACTCCTTTACCAAACTGGGAGCCGTTCCAGAAATTCTCAGCGGCCTGGGGCAAACCCAGGCCAAAGAGAGGGTCTGGAAATGGTTTATATCTTGTTAATATAAATACATAAAATTACATGTATATAAATATCTATGTTTTTATATTTAAATCATTTAATAAGGTTGATTGTCATTTTTATTTTTGTTGGCATTTAAAAATTCTGGAGGAAAAATGTGCAGATTTCATAGAAGTATTCTTAACGTTATTTTGACATATATAGACTTGTTTGATAATTTGTTCAGTAAATAATTTTTGCAATACAATCATGCAGGCTGGTGAAAAGAAGAAAGGCAAGAAAAAAGGTCTCTTCTTGAACAAGTGAAGAACCGAGTCTAGAGGGTTCATTTTTAATTCATCCTCGTTATTTTTGTATTTATTAAATAAAAGATTGTAGAGATCAATTCTTATCAACTTTCAGTCCTTAGGTTTGAATCTCTCTCTCTCTGTGCGTGTTGTGTGCACGCAGTTTTTCATCCACAAGAACCACCATAGCATCCTTCAACCCAGAGGAGATGATCGGCAATACTCAAATTGCAGTAGCTAATGTCATAATATGAAAGACAAGACAGGAACTACCCCTCGTTTTCCAGGGGAACTTGCCTTGAATCAAGCAAATCAGGCACGACAGGGATTCTCCTCGGTCGTCACTGACAGTCAACAACAGAAAAGGAAAGCTTAATATGCATGAGACTCAGAAAGTGCAGAATGCGGTGGATTTTATTGAAGGACAGAAATAGTGGCGACAAACCAATAAATTAATTTGAACCCCAAAGAACTCTACTCGACAGTGACGAGAAAGAAACTGGCTTGAGATCCACAAGCTTGCTGTGATTTCCGCTTTCCAGAAAAAAATATATCTATTCTATTAACTCGACTTTTATTTTCAAACGGCTCAAAAAAAATCAAAAAGTTCTTTAATCCCAACTTCCCCACCCTCCGACTATTATTAACGTTTCGAAGAAAGATAAACCCGCATAAAATATGGATCAACAGAATTAGGAAAATGATCAAAGAGATATCCCATGATGGTTATGATGGCAGATGCAAAGCATGATTCAGTAGCAAAGAAAGAAGTTCGGACATCATTTGAAGGAATAAATCTGTCTTGGCTATGCAAGTTGCCCACTACCATAATAATAAAACACATCTAGTAAATCCATGTTATAATACATGCACTGATGAATTCTGTTCGCAATTTGAAGCATAGCTCACTGTGGACGAAACTTGAGTGCTACTGTGATCACCCCAGGCCTGGCCTCATCGAAACGATATCTGCATAGATAGCAAATCAGAGAGGAGGGCTAGTAAATCTTCAAGAGCTAAGTTTGGAGATAAGTTGGACAAAAAGAAATTAGTTTCACCTGTTCTCGATAAGAAAATTTCTTATGGCAGGTGGCAGCGCAGCCGCTCCCTTGCTGTTATTGCCTTTTCCTGAGGTAAGCATCAAACCTTTTTAGTATCACAGAACCACAAGTGCATCTTAAAATTCAAGATGCCGTTCTTCCATAAGGAACAAAACAAAGAATAAATAAATACAGAAAATGAAGCACAAGACGATAGAAATTGTTGAAAAGATTTGACCGGTAAGACAATGGCACCACACGCTACTTCTGTTTTTTGGTTTTTGTGGTGGGGACATTATGGGAACGTAACAAATTTTATACCTCACAGAACCAATGCAGAAAAGCTTCATGTTTTCTTTAACTTCAGTTGCATGTACATGATACAATGGTTGCTCGCCAGAATGACAAAAATACCTGTTATGACTTGTAATGCATTTCGCCTCTGCCCAGACACTGGCTGTCTTTGCAATTTTTCCTGTTCCTTGTTGACTGCATCATGTCCTGCCAAGGGTTTTGATGACTTCAAGTCTTCAATCTTGTGCAAATGTTCCTGCAACGCTTGAACTGCTTCCCCTGCATGCAGACCATGCAAGTCCAGAGTCCATTGATCATTGTTTGTATTCCTAATACGCAGAATTTCTTTTGCTGCCGTGGCATTAAGATCCTCCGCAGCTCTCCATTCTTCTCTAGCTTTAAGTGAGAAATGTTGAGCAGACAAGTGATCACCTCTCAAATAGGCATCATTTGCTGCCTTGGAATGCCGTAACGCTGATCTGGATAGCAAAGGCAACGGAAGTCAATAATAAGGTAATCAAGAGGCCACGAGCTGGTAACTTAGCACAGACATTCTTTTGTTTTCACATTTGGAGTTTGAGGTTTTCGTTTGCTAGTTGAAAAACTAATTAAATTACTTCTCCATAACTCTAATTTTCTTGTCAGTTTTTCAAAATTTTCCTTCCGCTTTGGTTGTGTCATAATTACAAGGTTGTCTTTCTTTTCTTTCCCATATAACTATTTTTTTTTTTAGAGAGAGGATTTTTGTCATACTGCACGAACTAATGCTTAGACAATATACTTTAATATTATTGATCATTTTTTGATTCAAAGTATCAACCCATCTCAATTGAAAAGGCAAATACCGTTTTAGGAACAAATCGAGTTCTGCTTCCTACAAGAATGTATTAGTTAATCAAAAGGCAATAAAAGGCCCCAGTCTGCAATTCAAAGTAAAGAAGTAATGATCTTATCTCGTACATGAAGTAATGAAGGAAAAGGAAGCTTCCCGGTAAAGAAGGCATATATCAGTTTAGTCTATTATGAACTGTCGTGTACATGAGGCAAAAGATATCTAGGATGAAATAAGAACATGTTGAACTCATACCTCATCATCCTCACTGCATCTTTACGATGGATAAAATACAAATCATCTTCTTCCCACTCAGGTTCCAACAATAAATTCTTAGCAGCATCCCATGTAGAGCTTGAGTTTTTCCCATCACATGGAAGCATTTTCCCAAAAGATGTGTGATTGTCAATCATTTCTTTACGGCTTTCATTAAGACATTCCTTGTTCAACCCGCTTGATCCTTGAGGACCAGTTATCCCTCCAAAAGAAACGGCCCCACCGGCCAAGGACAAGGATGCATTACTATTATCATAGTTCGACTCAACTAGAGGCTTTTTCACCTCCTTGTTCTCAGAGAGAACCATAGCTTCCAATAAAGACGAGGCCATGTGAAAATCATTGCTTACCCCGGTCATAACATCCTTAATCAAGCTTTCATCAGCCCAAGGATGAAGCTTGGTAAGCCTCTTGCAGAGCTCAACAACGTTTATACCTCTCTCATCTTCCCTGACAACAAGCGGGTCCCCATTTGTAATCCTAAATTGACTAACAGTTTTCTTGTCCGAGTCCCTATTACTAGTCAATGAAGGAAAATTCACAGAAGCCGATAGAACAGAAGAAAAAGGCCTCTCTAGTGGTAACGGCTGATTTTTGAACAAGTTTTCACGGGAAACAGCTCCTGATAAAGTAGGATAAGGCTCTGTATCAGTTTCGGGGCTCAGGCCAACCTTTTTTCGCCTTTGCTTGAGGTCAAATGCAGCCCAGCCGCCATTGGCTTTATTAACTCCAGCCCTATCCCCACGCAGGGAGCTTTCACCAGTAGACGTGATCATTACTATGCACGCAGAAATGTATGCAAAATATTCCTTACAGATGAACTCTGTGTGTCCCCAGTTTCCTCTCCTTTCCCCTTAAATTTATTAACAGACAGTATACCTTAATTAATGATCGAACTCCAAAACACACATTTAACAAAAGCAAAAAAGGACCTGCCGGAAAGAGAAAGAATAGACACTATAAACACACATTCGTCCATTCAGCTCATATCGTTTAGCTACAGAATTTTAAAAAAAAAAAAAAAAAAGGTAAATAAGGTTTAAGGAAAATTTACCGTTTTGCTGACGATTAGCAATCGTTATATCAGGGAATTGCTGTACAGGAGTCCCGTATAGAATAACCAAATGGAACAAAGGAGGCGTCAACGAAGAACAATCGATCCAACGGCTGAGACGGCGATGATAATAGATGAATTGATACACCCAAAAAGTAAAAAATCACAGCGACAGATGACATAGAATAAGAGGAAACAGAAGGCGAATTGCATCTTAAATCCATAAACACGGAAGATCGGAAGTCCGAAGAAGAAGAAAGAAATTGTTTTGCAATTTGACGAGACGAGGGAAAAATGAGGACAATTCTTCTTTTTTCTGTTCGACAACGGCAGTGGCCGGTGGGTAAGAAAGAAAGTCAACCACGCAAATCTTGCAAATAATGGTGTAGAACTGCATTGTAGCCCCCAAAAGGTTTATGTTGGTATTCATTTTGCCCCGAATTCTCAGATTTCCGTGAGCCCCTAGTCCTTTGTTGGGTTTTCCGCTTTCCATATCTTTCTATAACGATACCAGCGCGACAATTTTATCTATTTTGAAGCCCGCAATTTTATCTATTTTGAAGCCCGCAAGCTTGGGGTGGTCTCCTCACGATTTTACAAATTTAAAGGAATTGATGAGGATGATAATTCTAGAAGTTTCGACCCATCGGGCCTTTTGTATAATTTAGCCCATTAATAAATTAGGGTTTTAAGATTTGTAATATTAAAAAAAAAAAAAAAAAAAGATTTGTAATATTTAATATTTTCTTATTTTATTTTCTTAAAAACCCACGATAAATTGGTTGATTTCGGATAAAAGTGAATCTTTTATTGAAATTAAAATCCTTGTGTTTGAGTTATTATTGAAATTATAGACTGCGGTCTACATAAAAATTAGGTTTAGAAATCGATTTTTTTTTTTTTTTGGTCTAGTGGACTGATTCGTTCACGGAATTTACAGAATCAAGAGGGACCTCCCCCAAGCACGTGGATCTTATAGCGGACAAAACCATCGTACTAACATCGTTAAAAAAGGACACCTCACCACATACCATTCAATATATCTTTGTTACAATTTGACGCTGTTTCGAGCCCATCACAGAGTGAGCTCTTCTATATAAGATGTTTGTAACTAATAAGCTTGAATATTACTCAGTAATATGTTTGGCTCAATAATTAATATGCACACATCTCCATAGATGGTGCCTGCAAATGCGTTATTAGCTCGAATCTCTCAGATGCTAGATTTTACTACAACACAACAAGTAGCAAACAACACACGTATATTACATCACTTTATGTGAAACACCAATGTCACAAACCACACAAATACACAAGTTTCAGCATCCTGCTCGAATACCGCACAATATATATTACAGAAAGCAACACAGCTTATTCAAACCTTGGGGCATAGTGCGGACGGAATAATTTCTTCATCCTTGGCCCTTTATTATTCACACAAGCAAACAGAGTTTCTTTTTGTGTTTAAACATATTATGTATAAAGCAGTGACAGAGTCGCAAGGTG